>JABXWE010001468.1:0-32032 GCA_014611495.1 Limonius californicus | reverse complement strand
AAATTTTGATTACCTCTATAATGTGGGTCAAAATTTTATTTCGAACACGTGATTGTCGAAGTTTTCCCTGTAATATGCGCTCTTTTTTTTTTTTTGAGAGGGGGTAAATGTAGTGTGCGTGCACTACATTTATCGGGTCGCCTTGCTTGGATTGTGGAAGCGCACTACGGTAGCTATGAGTGTTTAGCCATCTTGTTTCATCATAAATAAACATTTACGTGATTAACGTGTAACGCTTGTTTGGTTGTCTTTTCAAATTCAAACAATCATTTTAATTGCTAAACAAAGCATCGTAGGTCACCTTCTGTTATCGCGAAATATTATTAGTGAAATGTGTTAATTCATCGACTGCTTTCCGAAAATATTTGCCAGAATTATGCCCTTGGAGTGCTGTACGTGTCGCGGGTCCCTTTGAAGAATCTGCGCCGTGCCGGCTATTGCGGTGATCACAAGTTGTGTTAGAATACGGGGATAATGTTTGATCCAGAGATTTAACTAAGATTTGACAGTGTACGTTCTACAGTTTTAAAAGTGTCGACAAAAAATCAAATTATTGACAAACAGGATACAATAACGTGCCGAGGGACGGTGTCTTCTCATTTCGCTTTGTGCGAATAAATATCAACCCCCGTTCAACTGCCTGTGATCTTCGTGTCCGTCCATTTAGAACTTCCAATCCGTCGTTTCCCGATGAAAATCCAAATTACGCCACATTGTGAAATCCACATCATTCGTTTGAGTTGCCGCATCTTCCATCGCTCAGGGCCTGTGTTTAACTTATAGAAAATTCCTAACCTTCAAGTTTGTCAACGTTTCAAACGTCAAACGCAACATGAACAAAACACGTAGAAAAATAAAAGAAACCTAGGGACGCCATTTCATCCAAACCCTTGGTTTTCGTCTAATTTACGAAATTTATCCAATTTTCACACAAATAAGTAACAAATAACGCTGATTTGATCCGTAAAACTTGAAAACATAGTTTTATTCAAACAGGATACAATAAACACACAAATTGTCAATTTTAATCTGCTCGCCAGACGAACGTCTGGTCACGTTAAATTTTACATGGCAACTCCCGTTTTGTTTTCCCCCCAGTCTTCACTTTGTTCAACAAGTAACCATAGCAACATCATAGTACAAACAAAAATAAATACTTTTTACAAAAAACATATGACTTCTTCAACCAATGGGAAAGCAGAACGATATTAATCCTAATCAATAAAATTTTAATATTTAAATAACTTTTTAAAATATCTTTTACGTCAAAACTTATATTATAGCCATATTCCTTATTTAAAAACGAATGCTCTGAACCCTCACACGGCTTATCAATTATTTTTTATAACAAAGTTCATGTTTATTTTAAACATATATCACCTTAAATTAGCAATATTGCAATTAATGATTATCAAAATCGTGTTAAAATGTTCTTCACACCTATTCAAACATTACTCACAAAAAACATACAAATGGAAGTATAATTTTCCTCCAAAATTAAATGTTAGTTGACAGTTGTCGAACATAATACACAAATCTCATATTTTATTGTTTGTCAGGTGAAAAACTCACAGTCAAATTTGATTACTACCTTAAATACCTTCATAAAATTATTAAGACAACGAACAAGCAACACGAAACAGAAAAATCGAAGGCTACGCACCAGATCATCCCAAACAAAATCAACGGAGATGGCAAACACTAATTGAACATGATCTTTACTTGGTTTTAACAATTTATTTTTCAGGTTTAAAGCGTAAAATAGCTTCAAGTTATCTCCGATATGTTAATTTTCTAATAGATTATCTAAATCAAGGTTCATTTAACAAAGCCCTGTTTCCCACTTATCAAATTTATCCTGTATTAATTTCCGTCGTTATGGAAGCAAATAGTAGGTAGTAAATTAAGTTACCTACATTTAGGCGGTTCTTAAAGAATCTTTGAGGAGCTCTCTCCGTGAAAGGAAACACTTTTGACCATACATTTATTAACAAAAAATGTTTGTTTTCATGTATACTTTAAGCCCTAGAAGTTTTTCCCTGCAATTCATTAACACCCTGTATATTGTCGACATAGCTGCTAGACATAGCAGATCTCCCTAGACCATATCTGCTGACGTATTTCACATTACATGTTACGTTTCGACAAAGTTTACTTATTAATTTGAAATTAAGTTAGTTGACAAACTGTAGGCCGTAGCCCGTAGGCCTAGCACATTTTTATACTTGAAGCATATTTAATTTAGGTTAAATCAATAATGGAGTACTAGTGGCACAGCGGTTAGTGAGCTAGACTCCGGTAGTAATCTGAGTTCGATGTTACGGTCAATTATATACGATTTTAAACGGCTGTTTCCCCTTGGAACGTAATAGAAAACTCCCAACGTACTTCTTCCAAGAGTACCTTTTCTGGTGGAGATATGCAAGACACTTCTCGCGGTTCGGAGGTCGTGTTAAACAGTAGGTCCCCTATGTTTGTGTACGTTGCTTTACACACATAAATAGGACAGAAGGTCACTGCGCTCTCTTGCAACCCAAAAGACTGCAGGAGGTCAGTATTGAAAAAATTATTAGATTTATGATTTGATCAATATTAGAGGATTTCATTATTATTGAATGTACGTATAACTTAATATCTAATACATATATTGCATATTTAAGAAAGTACATAGAAATAGGAAGGTGTTTTTAGTTTGGTAGTCCTGACTCCGCAGACGCTTTAATTTAGGGTCTCCTGGATGTTCATTATTTATGAATAGCAGAGCTTCACTAAAACTTACGAAACTACTCCATTCAAATACCCACACATTCTGAGGGCGCTTTTGCACGGAGCGTTCTCACTTTGGTTTTGTTTCCTGAAACTTATTTATGGAACAAAAGCGGAATTCAAGTTCATTTACGTACCCTATTGCAAACAAATACTGCTGGTGGTTTTCATAATAATATCCGCGTTTCGGCGGAATTACTTGCGAAAATTATCCCGTTGCTGGTTAGAAATTAACATTTCAGAATCGCCGCCCGCACCCTTAGAGGCGGTGGCGTTTTATTTCCGACCTCTGAAATAATCTGTTTACGAGTTGTGTGATTAAAACTAATGTGACTTCTTGCCGTGACAAGAACGTCTCGGAGTGCCACAAGACTTTCAAACTTCCTAAAGTATTCTAGTAGTAAAGTTGAAAACATTTAGAAACTGAGAGTGGCTTGGAGATTACTGAAATTTTAATCTCGTTCACGGCACAAAAGCGATTTTATTCTGCTCAAATTTCGTATTATTATTAAATGAGGAGATTAGAGCACAGTAATACTTCCAGGACTTAAGCCTCTATGAAACACGTAGTATATGAATTAAATTAGCCTTATGATATAAAAAAATATATATCTTGAAACTTTAGGGATACAGAACATCCACATCGTTAGATAAAGACTTTCTGTGCGTTTCTTCTAATTAATTCATGCGAACGAAAGAACAGTGCAACGGAAGGTAGGTTAACATGCGTACATTTTTAATGTTCTTCGGGATCATGTATTTACTCAAAACAAGTCCAGGTTTTTTTGGTTTAGAAATAATTTATTTCCGTTTTATTTATGCATATACCAAGTATTCTTGTGCGATTCATACCTCATTAAATCATTATATTTTGTACTGCGTAATAATTTACTACGTTTTTTCGGGTTACAAAGTATATAGCATTTCTGTTTCTTCCTCGCCTTAGAACCTAAGATTTATTGGCACATTATAGTATAATTTAGTTAGCACGCATATTTTTTTCTTTTGTACATTCGCGAGGAAGAGAGTTGGAGAATGCATTTTACAACTGAAGCACCTAGTCAAGGCAATTTATGAGTACTATAGTGCGCGTGCACTACATTTACATGGGATCGCCTTGCTTTGGGTTTATATGTATATGTTTTTGTTCTTGTTTACTAAGTTACCGTTTTCCTACCAATAAACAAACATGTTCTCCCAAAAGCTCGTTTTAATTCTAACATATAGTATCTGGTATCAAACCAGATCTCTATATTTGGTGACCCCGTTGGATTTTTACAGTAGGAAATTAACTGCTGCAGAGCGTAAATATAGCATATTTTCACGGGAACTTGTAGCAATTTATTTCGCAGTTAAGAAATTTCGTTATTGCATAGAATACAAAAAGTTTTGCATTTCACCGATCATCAGGAGATCTGTTCCGCCATACGCGGTTCCCTAGACCGTTATCTACCCAGGGAATTTCGGCGCATTGAATTTATTTCGAATTTTACTACGGATATTTGTTTTCTAAAAGGTTCACAGAACGTAGCAGCAGATGCACTCACTAGGACAGCTACTATTTCCACCGTGTCCACTATTGACTTCGATGAATTAGCTAGAGCTCAGGAAGGCGTTGTTGAATTGCAGGAACTTCGATAAAGGCCTAATTTCAAGTTTATTTTCTCCAAGATCGTTCAAGGAACACCAATTTGGGTAGATCAAAGCCATAATGGGTCGCGACCGTTCGTTCCTCAGGAATTTCGCTATGCAATCTTCAAACAGTTACACAATTTGGCGCATTCAGGAATTAAAGTTTCGCAGAAATTAATCTGCCATAGACACCTTTGGACGAGCATGCGACGTGATATTAAAAATTGGGTTACTTCATGTGATAATTGTCAACGAAATAAAATTTCAAGGCATACTAAAAGTCCGCTTTAGCCCATTCGGGAGCCAGATCGCAGATTTGGTCAGATTCATTTGGACGTGGTTTATCTGCCTATGTGTGGCCAGTATAAATATATTCTTTAGTTTACTAGGTGGCCGGAAGCTATTCCACTCAAATTTACTAGCACGGTCGAAATTATAGAGGCGTTTTTAGGGGTACGGATCTCGCGTTTCGGAGTACCGCAAGTTGTTACTACAGACAATGCATCCCAGTTTTTGAAGGATTTTGGGCTTAACCATATTAAAACAACTATTCAACATACGATTAGCCAGGGACTGGTAGAAGGTTTTCATCGCACGTTGAAACAGGCAATCAAATCGGTAGGGTCCGCT
The DNA here is from genome assembly GCA_014611495.1 of Limonius californicus. NCBI lineage: Eukaryota > Metazoa > Arthropoda > Insecta > Coleoptera > Elateridae > Limonius > Limonius californicus. Next base: position 27,004 of record JABXWE010001468.1, on the reverse strand, counting down.
AATTGGCTTCAACATTTACCCCTCATTTTGTTAGGCTTGAGTTCTGCAATTGAAGAAGAAGTCCACAGCGGATATTTTATATTATATTACATTGAGATTACCAGGCGATTTTTTTTAGTGTTGAGCAAGATCCGTATGATCCCAATGTTGCTAATTTTGTAATCCAATTACGGCAGCGTATGAGGAAAGCTAAATTCTTTTTCATAAAAAGCTATAACACTGCCTCTTATATACATAAAGATCATTTTCCGCTACGCATGTGTTCGTGCGTAATGATTCACACACTTTAGGTCTGAAACCTGCCATTTCGAATTATGGAACGTTTGCAAAAATATTTTGCGGTCGTTGATTATTGTAAGGAGGAGAAAGTTTCGATTGATAAGCTCAAGCCTGCCTACTTTTTAAAAGACGTGTAACATCACACTCACATTCACCTTTTGTTAATGTACGTAAACATTAATTTTTTACAGCTTTTTGTTATGCACACAAACTTTTTTTTTCCTGTTTTCAGAATTCACTCACCACTCAGTTCCACCCTGTCTCCCGTTCCAGTTTAGTTTAATTTAGCTATAAGCACCTCTGTATTATACTAACATATTTGTATTAGTCTTAAGTTTTGTTATTGTCAATACCAATTTGTTATTTTTAAGGATTGTTTTAAAAAAATATTTTCGGTATGAAGGATTTTTTAACTACCACAATCGTTCCAAATTTTTAATTACCTCTATAATGTGGGTCAAAATTTTGTTTCTTGATTGTGGAAGTTTTCCCTTTAACATGCGCTTTTTTTCTTCTTTTTTTGAGAGAGGGGGCGTAAATGTAGTGCGCGTGCACTACATTTACATCGGACCGCCTTGCTTTGGGTTTATATGTATATGTTTTTGTTCTTGTTTACTAAGTTACCGTTTTCCTACCAATAAAAAAACACGTTCTCCCAAAAGCTCGTTTTAATTCTAACATATAGTATCTGGTATCAAACCAGATCTATATATTACCAGTAGACATATATTTAAACCAACAAAAATCCAAAAAAAATTAGCGAAAATGAGGAAAACACTTTGTCATACTTCTAATAATAATATCTACTTATACAGTTTGGTTCCAATCATTTCAACAAGCAGATGTCTTAGTTGTAGGGTATACAGGGTGGTGAATTTATCGATGCTCACTATTCTCCGAAATGGTAAGAGATACGAGGTCGGTTAAACAAGAGAAAAGTTGCGCTTTTTATGGCAATTCAGAATTTGAAAAGAAATCCTAGATATTTTGATTCCTTCTTTGTTTGTCACAACAAAACGAATATTGTGATTTTAGAAATAAATTATTATCTTCCCTACCATTGACGCTATTTCAATCAAACTTTTCTAGGGCTTCTAGATTTGAACCTGCGAGAGTCAACGTCTTTATTGCTTAAGGGCGCCATATTAGATTATCACAACATTAGCTAGACAAGAAAAAATTAGTTTTTCAAATTGGTAACCAACATGACCTCTTCCTTACAAAAAACTTTAAATCGCCTAGGCTTTGAAAAACAAATGAAACAATAATGAAAGTGAGAGATTGTATTGTGAATTGTCATTTAAACTCCTTAAATACTGAAATTTTTTTATTGGTCTAACCATAACAAGATAATACTATGATTTAAATTGTGCGTGCCCGTTATGTTTTGATGCCGAGGTTAGTCCTCAAATTTATTTCGTCCACTGTTTTTTGGATAGTCTGCCTCGGAAAGGAGTGGAAGGCATTTTCGATTTGGAGGCGAAGATGTCCGATGTTTTCCGTCAGAGATGCATACAGAGCGATTTTCAAATGGCCCCGCAGAAAGTAATCGATAGGCGTTAAGCATGGCGATCGTGGAGGCCAACAAACAGGGTCCAACATGCCAAACCATGAATTTTGACAACGTGCATCTTAACACGTTCGCTGCTATCCCAAAAATTATAGTTAGCGCTGGTGGCTACTGACGTTTTTGGTAAAATAATGTATTTATTTTACATTAACATGTTCTTATATGACACTTGTTCACAAAAAAAATTGTTTTTCCATTAGCGCCGAAGACGCACTTGTGCGTCATCAGCACAGAGCTACGATTATTGAACCTGATGCGCATTTTATTCAAAGAACATTTGATACAAAAAAAGTAAAAATTATTTGTGAAAAATATCAAAACATGGAGATAAGCACAGTTCTGGACAGCCTGGATAAGCTTCACAATTTTAAATTGTGTCTGATCGTTTTCCTCGTTTGGCACACACTATGCATTTTTTCGCAAGGTCTTACCGTTCGCACCAGTTTTGCACTTTGTGGGTAAGTGTTCATTATATTTTGCCTTCGGAGTGTTTTCTGCAGGTGAAGGTAAGAGCTCTTCGATGATCGCCAAACGAAAATCATACAGTGCCATTTTGTTCCCAGAATACTTATTGTACAAACAATATGAATTTATCAATAACATCTGTAAAACGCGAATGCCAAGCTTCTTGTACCACCGCACTGTTTTTCTGCTGCAAGGGTAGTAAGACATCATCTGGTCCTGTCGATCAATGCCACTCATGTGTTTGTTGTATTTTAAGATTGGCAGTGGTTGTTCTGTCTCCTGTCGTCTCATATTTTGAACACTGCAAATCTCATTTTAAAATTCATTTGAAATGTACAAGACCTTCTGTTTGTCTCTCCACTTAGCAACCATGATGACATACGGTTTCTCCTTTTTTGTTAATTTTGCGGTTGATACATCTTTTGGAGTATTCTTTCTGTTAGCAAGAAATGTGCCTGTGCAATTGGTACGTTTCTTTAGTAGTAAACAGGATAGGTAGTAACTGTTATAATAATTATCCATATATATATATATTGAATGGCCGTTCTTCAATTTATTTTGCATTAGGTGCGAAACTACGTTCGCTGCATGACCTTCTCCGCCTAAGTCATTAAAAACGCCTGTATATACCGCAAAATTCAGTATAAGCCCATACGGCTCTGGCAAAACATATAGTTTTATTCCGTATTTGTGCCTTCTATTTCTGATGAATTGCCTAAACACCAAACGTCCAAGCCACAAAACCATAGATTCATCCAACGATAGGTTTTCGCCTGGATAATAATTTCCGCCATTTTATTGTTGAAATAATTCAATAAAAACCTTATTTTATAGAGCCGATCATCTGGCTGGGGATCATTGTCTGTAGGATTCTTTGAAAAATGCAGGCGTCGCATTATAATTAAATACTATCTCGACTCATATAGGCTGAAAAACACTTCAAGTTAAATAAACGATGCGTCTTCCAGTAATCCTGCAACCTGTTAATTTTAATTGTACCTGTATGGAGCAGCAATCCAAACAATACGCGTAGTTCAGGCACAGTTACATCACTCCATCATTTAATGCGTGAGTGTTCCGTTACTCCTTCAGAAAAAAAAAGCTCTTGGGCATAGCGATTTGTTTCCTCAACAATAATATTAAAAAACTGTTCATCTGCTAACAGTTCGAAAAAAATCGATGGGGTAGGCCCCGGAACCCGGAACGGTACTAACAAGCCATGTTGTTTATTAAAATGAAAACTTTCCATTTGAATTGGATCGTTCTGCCAATTTATAGACCCTAAAATATCAGGTACTGCAGGTGGAGCCTGAAGTGGTACATCGATATATGGTTCCTCATCAGATGATGACTCATCTTCTGAAGAAAAATTTGAATCATTGTCTGACAAATCCAAATAATCTTCATTGTCCGAGTACATCAAAAGTTCCCCAAGTTCTTTCTCTGGAAGAGACCTCTTGTAGTCTACTTTGCTTCGTTTTGGCCTAGATGGACCTGCTACAGCACCGTCCTTATTATTCATGGCCCATGTAACAGTTACAAAAAAATTTAAAAACTACACTCAAATATTTGAAAAATAACACCTTAGCAACACGCTCACCAAAATTCGTACACTTCAAGCTAGTGCTTACGTCGTATGTACAGAACGTTGAAATTAACACTGTCGACCGACGCACAAGTGCGGCATGCGCATTATTGCGCATACCGCAAACAACTCGCACTCAACGTGTTAATAATTTCGGGCTCTGCGAGGACCAGCTCCGTCTTGCTGCTACCACTTCTGCTTTTGAAGGATTGTTGTTGTTGTTAATTGATTGAGCGAGATCTAAGACGCGATTCGATTTTCCAAGCATCTCTTTGCACTCAGACTATAATTGGCCCATTGTGACACCCTAACTATGAATTTAGTCTATATCCAGTAAGGGATTTTAATGTGTTACACATTACAGTGGTACGAGACCTACGGCTTTACATCTTATGTCGAATAAGAATTAAGGCGCACTTTCAGATTTTTCCCCGCTAGAAAAATCTTACCTACATCAGCCGGAGTCTAACCCGCGTCCTTTGGATCTAAAGGCAAGTACGCTAACCACTAGACCACCGAGGCCGGCCCTTTTGAAGGGTTGCTAATGGTGCTTCGTCTAGCATATCTTTTAAATTTGTTTGCAAACAATGCAAATGCCCAGGCCCATTTAAATATCCAGCGATAAAAGATGAACCCAGAATCGCATTATCTAAAAGGCCAGTCCATACTTTCAAAGTATTCGAACTAGCGGCTTACTTTTTCTTATTAAACGGAGATTCATTATTGCATAGTAATGAAGATTTTTCTTGTTAAACATTCCCGAATTTGTAAATAAAGAGTCCTCATTCCTTAGCATTTTTCTGGAAAAATGTGCGGCAGTTTTTCGCGGTCTTCTAAATCTGCCACAAACAGCCAAATTTCTTGAAAACTTTGCAAACATTGTTCGGTGGAGCAGCTGTCTCTCTGGATACAAATTTGCATAATTTGCAGATGCTTAAACAGAATTTCTATTGCTCTGAATGTAGACATCGTACATATCTTGCTTTTCTTCATCAGTGGACATCTTATCAATTACAAAACATGATAAGGAAACTCGACGTACACCACTTGAACGTAATTTGTCTATTTTGTTATTACAACAAATAATTTGTTACCTGCCAGTTTCAACTGATTTATAAACTGCTCACACTTTAAAAATTTAAATAATCGTCTGCTGTTCTTGAGTTTATTATCTCGTAACCGTTAAACCAATAAAATGTTTGCAGTATCTGAAGAGTTTAAATAACAGTTAACAATACACTCTCTCACTTCTTCTTGTCACACCATCTTCCTTCGAAAGTTGGCGATCTAAATAGCTATCATTGTTTTAGACACTGCTGTACGGAAGATTTCAATTGATCTGCAGCCGAACCATGGGCGTAGATCTTCCAGCCACGGGTTCTGCGACCTTCCGACTGATCGTTTTCCCTGGATTTTGCCTTCAATAATAAGTTGAAGAAGTTCGTACCGACTCTCTCTCTCTCGTGATGTGACCTAGGTTTTGAGTTTTCCTTTCCATAATTTTGAGCAGTAATTCTTTTTTGCTTCTTCGTGCGAGTGAGTACTTCGACGTTAGTCTTTGCATCGATGATATCTTGAGCATGCGTCTGTAGAGGTACATTTCGAAGGCTTTAATTCTTTTTTCCATGGGGGGGTTATGGGTCCAGCTCTCGCACCCATAGAGCAGTACTGGTAACACATAGCATCTTATCATGCGACTTCTCAATTCTAGGTTTAGGTCCGGTCTAACAAAGAAGTTTCTCATTGTGGCGTATATTTATCTTGCCTGTTCGATTCTCGATTTTATTTCTTTTGTATTGTCACAGTGTTGGTTCACTGTAGTCCCTAGGTATTGGCCACTTGTTCTATAATGTTGCTATTGATTGATATGACTACGTTTGTTGGTGTTTTTGACAATACCATTACTTTTCTGTTGTTTGCGTTCATAAATAAGCCGAATGTCCCACTATGTTGAACTATATTGTCCATTATTTGTTGCAGGTCATCTGGATTCCTTGCTATGATGACTGCGTCGTCGGCATATCGTATATTGTTTATTATTTTTCCATTAACCTTAACTCCGCCCGATGATAGCACGCAATCCTGTCGGATACCTTTTTTGAAAACAGTGGCAGCTTAGAAATTGACCGAGTAGTTTGTTTACAGTTAGCGTGTAAAAAAAGCAATTTTCTGAAAAAATTGAAATTTCACGTGAAGGTTTTCGTTAGATGATTTATTACGATTTTAGTAAAAGCCTAACCCAATAAGAATGCATAGAATTGCTTCGTTCAACTTTTGGTAATGAAGCACCATCAAAAAAGACTATTTACAATTGGTTGGCAGAATTTTGTCGTGGTCGTGCGTGCGTCAGTGATGAATTTTGTGAAGGTCGACCAAAATCGGTTGTTATTCCAAAAACCATCGATGCTGCGTGCAACATGATTGAAGAAGATCGGCGTGTGACTTAAGTGAGATAGACGCATCCTTAGGCATACCGAGGACTGCAGTACATTCGATTTTGCATGGACGTTTAACTGTGAAAAAGATCTATTACCGATAAATTCCGCATAATTTGACATAATTTTAGCTCAAAAAGAGCTCGTGTTAATTGGTGTAAGGAAATGCTCAAAAAATTCGACCGAGGAACTGCAAAATCCGTATACTACGTCGTAACAGGTGGTCAAACTTGGATGTATTCGTATGAACCGGAAACTAAGCAACAATTCACTGTTTGGGTGTTCCAAGATGAACCGAATCACACAAAAGCTGTTCCTTCAGGAAGCACTTCCAAGAAAATGATCGCTTGTTTCTTCTGTTGTACTGGATATGTCGCAACCATTCCTTTAGAGAATTTAAGAACAGTTAAAGCTGAATTGTGTACAACAATTTGTTTGGCAGAAGTCATCGACGAAATCAGGACAAACAACCGAAAGCGTCGCCTCATTGTTCATCATGACAATGCCAGGTCTCGCACAGCACGTCAAGCAATTGATTATTTGAAGGAGAAAAGCATCGAACTAATGTCTAATTGCCCGTATTCACCTGATTTATCGCCTAGCGACTTCTTCGTGTTCCCGAATGTCAAATAAAAAATGCGTGGAGCGCGATTTTCATCACCCCAAGAAGCTGTTGAAGCTTTTAGAATACCAAATTCAGAGTGGAAAAAATGTTTCGAGAATTGGTTTGAACGCATGCAGAAGTGTGTAAATCTTAAAGGCGAATATTTAGAAAAGCAATACAACAGTTTGTTCCAAAAAAATATTTCTTTCCTCGCTTTTGTAAAAACTTAAAAGGCTGCCCTGGTATATTGAAAAACAACAAAATTTGTTTTCGCAAATTATGTGTCCTTTATACTCAGCTAGATAACTTCGCTAATGTCCTTCGTATATAAACAGCAAACTTACTATACGTACGATAACAAATCTTACCTTGAAAAATGGCAGCCTTTATCTTTTTAAAGTTTCTTTGTGCATTTGATACGTCTGTTACTAGTACTTGAATGTGTAATACTATCGTGTCTTCAGCATTAGATAAAGAAATATCCAAATAAACAATGGGCTAAGTAATCAGATTTGAAGATAGTGGCTGAACTAATTGAATATTATTTACTTACATAAATCATATTCAAATTAGTTATAAAGGTAGTCACTACAAGATGATGACAGTATATCATTACTCAATTTGATATTACAAATTAATTGTAATTAATTGTTGTTCAATATCAAAGTGAAGGATAATTAAAATATACTTTTTTCTTCTTAGTACGCTTTATTTATATGTACAGTGAAACATATTGAATTCAGAGTTGATTACAGAATGATTAAGATGTTCCTGATGTGCCGCACAGCACAAAAAAAACATTACTTCGTGTATCCTATAGTTTTAATGTATGGCTAACAGGCTAACTAGAATGAGCCGCAACAAATAATTCATCTATTCCTCTAAAAACGTTCAAGTTATTAAAAATGGTTGCACTAGGACATTAAATGTTAACGATATTAAAAATTAGAATTTTTACGCCTGCTATTTGGGTTGCATACTATACTAGAATCGTTACATGTAGTGATTCCTACAATGGTTCCGTTCAAGTATCTATTAACTGTTTAATTAATTAGACAACGAGAAGTTTGCCTTTGTAGAAACACTACGCTTCCGGTAAAATATTTCCCCTTTCTAATTTCGTTTCCCAGCGCCAGTGTCTAAAGTTGTACGCGGACTAAGACCCGGATTTCTGGAGTTCTGGGAATAATACTGGTCGGATTTTATAGGACAGAGTCGCGCAGCAGATATTTGTCATAACTTTTATAAGAATTCCGGTTTTTTGGCACTTGTGAACGAAAGGTTGGGTTAGACGGCAACACTTTATTCTCCTCTTCACTGTTCTATGAATGTATGATATGTGAGTTTTTGTTATTGTTTTCGAGAAATGCTCATCTATAGGAATTTTGCAATCACTAACACATTTTCTGTAGCCTGAACTAGTAACGTCAGTTGCAAAGCTACGAAGAAGTACAGTTGAAGTTGTAATGTAAATGCAGATATTTTCATAGCTGAACTTCTCACCAAAGATAATATTTTACTTCTGTTCACTATTGGAAAACATTATTGGGCCAGACGGCTCACAAATTATATCAGCATAACTGATTATTTTAGAATAAACATTACCTATGAGTTAGCACAGTGGTCCGCAAACTTTAGGAGCTAAAGAGCCAAATTCACCTTTAAGGGCGTCTGAAAAATTTATAAGAGCCATAGTTATATTTTAATACACAATTCTTTTAAAATAATGTATTATATTAAGTAATCCATATACATATATACATTTATGTATATAATATATTCATAAACAATTCACAACATGTAATTAGTATGCATTTAAATTAATGAGAATAATGTGCTTCCATTTCCTTAGAAAATTTTAGTATATTTGTGTGTAACTAGTTGTTCTTAATTTTAAACATGACTGCAAGTTCTTATCCATTATTTGGTTTCTGAATTTATTTTTAATAAGTTCATGTTGGAAAACATTTGTTCACACATTGTAACGGTGCTGCCTTGTGCTTATTGGGCTGCACGTTAATATTGCTTATATTGCTCGGATAAGCTCGTGAGATGTCCAGGGTTTAAAAATGACTACGTGTAAAAGAAATGTATTTATTAATTAGCACTAAACTATGTACAAACTGTAAAATAAATTAATGTTCTGGTGTATAATAATAGCTATAAAGGTAAATAATAACGAATTCTGAGTAGTTCTGGGAGTCCTCGGTAGCTCCACTGTCTTCCTGGTCGGGCCCGCCTACTGCGGATTGCTGCGGTCGGTCGAATGCTCGATCGCTCTCCAAGATGGACGCTGTCTGGTTTGGACTGGACTTTAAACACAAACCACTGGATTAAATACTTATTGTTTGCTGGTGTTATTGCTACCTCCGCGGTTACGTTGAAGTGAATCGGGATAAACGGATAGTAGTTAACTAATTTTCCAATGCGGGATTCATAAAACACGCTAGCTTGACTAGCAACAAATGAAATTGAACAAATCGTTATAAATCGCTTCGATCAACGACCCCGGTGTGCTCTTTACTGCTGGCAGGCAATTTACCTTTAAAAGTACGTATTCACTTGAATTCTGGTGACTTTATATTAACTATTCAAACAGGAACTTCTTATTTAAGTTTTCCTGGAATTCCCCAAAATACAACGGCGACGTCTTGAATGCGTCGAAATTGACGGGTTTGATACGATAACCTGTATTTATACGGTGTATTTATGACGGGACGGGACTGAATGTTTAATTGACAAGACTTAATAATCTCGGCTCCTAAACAATTTACTTTTAATTTGGCAAATAAAATCGGCATACGTTGCACCCAGATTCTCACAGAATCTGCGTATAGCTCTGAACCGTTTGAAATTCTCCAAACGTAATTCAAATATTACAGCCGGTATTTATAATAACCCAAAATTGGGATTCGTGAAAATTCCTCCACGGATCGAACCAATTTCAGTTCAGGGATTCAAATAAGAATTTAAATAAAAGATTATAGTATGCTTACGTCGCTAATTATCCACCAGCTCAGCACACAATAATAATTCGTATAACAATTATTTCTACCAGATATACTCCGATTCCAACACCAGTATATATCTTGCAAAAGTAATCACTCAGGGAAAACGTTCTACGGGATGAGCCAATAAAAGATCAAAGCAGGTTAATAATATTATACTCGCCAACTACGCGTTCAAAACTTGATACTTCCCAAGCGGTTTCAAACAGCGAATAAATTCTCGCGGATTCTCCCAGCGGTAGTGAGCTCCAGGTTGGCGAACGTCGGGATCTGTAACTTGTAATATAAAATCATTAAAACTGTTTTAAACACTGGTGAAAGCACAGGAAAATTATTTGTTCACTTTTAGGCAAGTACTCGGGTTAGTAAAAGGAATTTTACTTGACTGGTTAATTTTCAGGAACGGATTTGCAAAACTGGAATCGCTTAAGATTGCTCTTAAGGAAAACGGTGGAATATTTCTGACTTTGAATTGCTTCAAAGGCCAGGAAAATTCTAAAGATGCCTCGAATGGCCGTGCTGGTCGTTTTATAGGGGTTCACTCCTACACTTCCGTCATGCGCGCATCATCCCCTCTGTTCCGATTTTCCGGGAAAGGGTTATTCTGGAATATCTTGCGTCACGGTCGCTGGCAGATGTTTGTTATTGCGGTCGGCCTTATCTCCAAATGTGAATTTATTCGAAATTGGTAATTAGATACCAATTATTCAATTTTCACATTTTACACCCGTTACAACATGTAAATATGTGTGGAGCCAAAGATACTAAGAACACCCAGTGCAAACTTCTTCAACTGGTTGTATGAATCCGGCAAGCTCTTCCAGGTACTGAAGATATTTTCTTTTTAAATTTTTGATAGTAGTTAGCCTGTTCTGCGAAAGCAAAGTGTATTTTTCTCTTTCTATGTTTTCAATTTTAGTAGCAAGACGTATAAATTTTGATTTCCATAAATCTTTACTAGCCAAGTCCAACAATTGCATGTCAGAAGCTGCTATTTCAATTCCGAACGGATAAAATCTTAATTCGGTTACTTTTGCATTGAGAGGATCTGTAATAAATGCTAGAGTTTCTTTTACTTGTTGAAAATCTTTAAATCTCCGAAAAAAAGATTCGTTCATTTTCAAAATTGCTTATCAAATACGACATTGGTTTCGTTTTGATATTGCTATAAACTTGGAAAATGCAATAAAGTTCCCCTTTCTATGTCATTAGCCAAAAGAGCCATTTTTCTTTCAAATCAACAACTTCTTCAAGAATCGAAAACGCAATATTTCCTCTACCTTGCAGTTTAGTATTAAGTTGACTCAGATGTCTTGTAACGTTCACCATAAAATGTAATTTTTGTAACCACTGATCTTCTTTTAATTCTGAATAACGTACGACTTTGTTACTAAAAAATAGTTCCAATTCTTTTAAGCTAGAAGCAACACGTTTTAGCCTATTACCTCTTGCAAGCCATCGCAGTTTGTTAAAAAGAAGATCTAAATATTTGTCGTCCATTTCACTAAGAAGCTCTTTAAATTGACCGTGATGAAGCTTCGGTGCTACAATTTTGTTAAAAATCTTAATTACTAAATCCATAACTTGACCAAGTTCTTTTGAAAACGTTTGTGCACAAAGAGCTTCTAGATGGATTATGCAGTTAAAAGTAATCACTCCGTGATTAATTTTTGCTTTTAAAATTGAAACAAATTCTTTTCAGGAACCCATCATAAAGTAAAACACCCATTGACTGGCACCTTAAGAGATGTTTCACCTTCGAAGGCTCAGTAGATCATCAGAATTAGTGGTAGAAAATTGTTTTTTTTTGTAAATTGAACCTCAGTGGCTTAGCAACATAAATCTGTTCAGGTGTTTATTCAATAAGTGCCTGAAATATGCGAAACTAAAATAAAAAGAAGGGACTGCATTTGTGACAGCTATTGGCAGTGTAGCCCATGATTAGCATAAGAATTGAACCACTGATTGGCAGTGTACCCAATCAGTGGCATAGCATTGAACATTGAACATTGAACCAAATTATAAATATAACAAATAAATAATGTTACTACAAATATGAAAATAAACATTTGATCAAATTCAAATTGCTAGTTTTTACATTATCGATGAAAAAAATATAAAAATTCTTAGAATGTATATAAAAACTGAACAGATACATAGAAAACAGGTACTTGGAAATAGAAATATGGAACAAAGATGTTCAAATCGATTTTTTTGCATGTGATACACTTAAAATTGTTTTGGAAATTTTTTTCTTCTCTGTCGCAGCAGGCGTGAGAGGTCTGTGAATCGCTGAAGGTTCAATAAGGCTATCTTCTGTCGCGGCATCAAGTGTGAAAGATTTATGGTTCGCTGAAGGTTTAGCATGGTCATATTCATGGGGATTCGTTGCAATGGGTCTCTCGATGGTTATTTTGTCACCGGAAGCAATCTTTTCCGGATATTTGTTGCCCGTATGTCATCCGATCTTAAATTCGACGTTTCGCTTATAATCGCTGGCGAGATCGCGAGTTTCGGATTAGGAAACTTCATTGCAACATCGTCAAGACCGAAAGCACTTATTTCTTTTTTGGCAACTTCGGAGTGTGAGACATCAGCAAAATCTTCTGTTTCAAAAAATACCATATCCATATGCAGAATGTCTTGTTCAGTAGAGTCGTTCTCGTATAGGAGTCGGAAGATGCAGTTGCATCGGCTGTTGCAAGAGGTTCGCTTTGTTTGAATACCTTCATAATCATCCGATTGATGTCCATTGCTCTTAATGGGGTGGAGTAGATAATAAATAAAACACCTTGTCGTCCCCACGAAATATATATATATTAAATATTAAATTAACCAATCGATTAAGATAAATGCTGAGCGCTTTCGCAGATCAACTGCATCTTCAGAACATGACATATCTAAATCGAGAAACACCAATATAAGCTCAAAAAGCAAAAAATGTAAAATAACATTACCAAAAATAACAATACTTAACACATCGTCAAGGAAAAAACCAACTGCAGTTAACAAATAAACTAAGCCATTCAGGCAAATTGTAATAAATATACAGGTAAAACTTGAAAATAAACATGGTCTAAATAAAAACCAAAAATTTGAACATGGTCTAATTACAAGACCCACAAATCAGATCAAAATATAACAACCGATCAGATTTAAATTTAAACTTCAAAAAGCCAAAGGCCAACCGGCCAAGGGCTAAAAGAATCATCAAAAAAGGGGAAAAAACCCTCAAACTAATTCGACTACATTAGCTCGAAACGCGAAACAAAATGGACGGCCACAAATTATCAGGTGACAAAATTTGTTTTAAATTGAGAACAACTCCATCTATAGATAATGATAGCTTGTATCAGCAAGACATAGATAAAATAAACAAACGAATGCTTTGCAGTTGTTTTTAGTAATTCTCATTGTTGATACTGAAGCGCTAAGACAAACAGAATGGTTTGTTTAAGTAAATTGCTTGTCTAGCATCTGTCCGGCGAGAAAATTGCAGGCGAGCAAACGGTGGCGAGCAGAATATTGTGAACTTTTATGTTATTAAAACAATTGTGTGCTAAATTAATAACCACGTCAACTATTTTAAATATACGTTTACGGTTGTCCAATGTCTTCCCAAAAAATAAACAGAACGTAAAAACCTGAAGATGTTCACAATATTTATAAAATTTATCCCAAATATCCTGAAGTATGTTTGGAAAATATTGATCCAAATGATGTATGATAGCTCCAACTGAAATATCTGCCAATGCCAGTTTAAGATGATCAATTATGAAATTTGTGCGTACAACGATATAACTCTACAACTACTATTTATTATAACATTTCTTTTGGTAAGTATTATTGTAAAATATACAAAATAATTATTAATTTTATATATCATGCGTAAAATTTATAAAATCGAATTTAGAATTCATCATATAGATTAATAAATAATCATCAACATATCGTATATCGAGGCATTTTCTTAAACAAAACAGAAATTAAAAATACAATTTCTATAACACCAAAGTATTTAATTGGCTTCGCATTGTTCTTTACTGTAGGTCAGAAGCACTACCCATTGTTTTTGTGATCATGGCTACCTGATAATTGCACGTCGTAACGACGACCCAAAACTTGGACAAGCATTTTAAGGCAAACGGTTGCCTTTACGCGTATGAACTAAGAGTACCTTATTTTTGTAATTTTTAGTCCTCTTTCAGAAAATAACCAAAAATTTTAAAATTTTCTACTAATAACAAAGTTAGAGCTAATATAAGATTTCAGTGGTAGGTTAAGTGTCTCTTACGGTCAAGTCTGGTTAATGAAAATAATTCTGTAACTGTATTGCATAATAGTAAGTATGTGTATCAAATTTCAAAGAAATATCTTTAGATTTGTGGAAATTACAATAAAAAGAAAAAATAAAAAATTGAACTTTAAGGCCCTATAACTTCTTAAGGAAGGACTTTCTGCCTAAGGTATATTAGGTTTAATCGGTTTATTTTTACCTAAAGAATCTATGATTAAACGCTGGCCCATTCTTTCTGAGACACCCTGTATGTACACCAAAAGCATCCGTGACCTATGATAAATTGGGTTATGTGGTAGCCCACTTCACCATGTTGCTGCTAATCCAAGGGCCAATTTCAGGTATTAGCGTTTTTCTCCACTGAATTGTTACAGTCTCCTGTTCCCATTCCTGTTGCCAGATTCTTATGCCGGGCCCTTTACTGTTCCTCTTTCTTGTTTTCGCCTCTGTAGGATTTTCGTTCAAGAGCCAATAGGTGTATGGGAATGGTCCCCACCACCACTTGTATACTTTTGGTTGCAGCTGTCCTGTAGGCACTAGTTATTCTAATAGTGGCCTTCCTCTGGACTCTTTCTAACATTTTCCTATATTTATTATATATACCCATTTGTTCCAAACTGCGGCTCCATATACGATTATTTAGTTAATCACGCTATTTATTGTCAGCCTTTTTCCTACATTTGGGCCATCGATATTGAGCATCAGACGGCTGCTGCTCTCTCAGCTTTACTCTACTACGGTTTCAGAAGTCAGCATGGCACTGCAGAACAGATACACCGGCTAGTCAGCGTAATTAATTAAACCTTTGATGACAAGATGTATTGTTCAGCAGCATTTTTTAGATATCAGCCAGGCCTTTGACAAGGTCTGGCATGACGGCCTAATATACAAGCTCAAACAAAATCTACCATGCAATTTTGCTATAATCCTCAAGTCTTACCTTTCAGGAAGAAACTACTTGGTAAAATACCAAGAAGAATATACTGAACTATTTCAGACTAAATCCGGAGTACCACAGAGAAGCATATTAGGACCGATCCTCTATACAGTATATACTGCTGATCTCCCCACATCCAACAGAACTATAGTTGCCACCTACGCAGATGATGATACTTGCCACACATGCCAAACCAGCAATACCTTTACAGTATCTACAGGAAAATTTAAATGTTCTAGAATTTTGGCTGGACAAATGGAAAATCTAAGCAAACGCAACAAAGTCAGTACATCTTACATTTACACTAAACTGAGACACCTGCCCGCCAGTCATGCTTAACGGTCAACAACTTATTCAAGCAGATGACACTAAATAGCTTGGTTTACATATGGATAGACGCCTGACCTGGAGGAAGCACATTTTTACCCAAAGGAAACAACTCGGCTTAAAATTACGACAAATGTATTGAAAATACAAGTGGCATGGAGAGGGCGATGCTCGGCATTATCAGATGGGATAAACAAGAAACGATAGAATATGGAACACAATTAAAGTATTAGATATAGCAGAGATAATATCAAAGATGAAACGGAGATAGGCGGGTCACATAATAAGGAAGCAGGACGATAAGTGGAATAAAAAATTAATACAATGGAGAGTGCGAAGCAAAAGTATCGTAAGACCTAACACACGGTAGATAGATGATATAGTTCGAACAGCAGGAAGAAGATGTATACCGATAGCTGAACATTGAGAGAAGTGGAGATCTGCAATGGAAGCTGTGAAGGCAGTTATAAACATTGCTGAGGAGCTACGAAAAGGTAGCGACTGCGTTATGATTACACTCGATGTACAAAACGCATTCAGCAGTTCAGAGTTCACAGACTTAATTAAATTTTTACTTAAGCACTGTGAAACCACGGGGAAAAACAATCACTGTATAGTGCATTGGCAAGTTTTACTTTGGTTTTCTTCGGTAGGGAGTAGAGAGAGAGGCACAATTTGGGGTGTTGGTTGGTTAGTTCTTCGGGAAGCAGGCAAAATTCGCAGACGCACCCCTGAAGGCTGGTTCACGGCTTTCCTCATTGAACGAGGTTTGAATGTGGCAACAGCTTAGTGGACGGAGTCACAGAGTTGCTGGCTGTAAATCCGACACATGTGGAGAGCACAATTTTACTGAATTGTGTTTTGCTAAAGCGCTATACTTTGCTACTATTTTTAATCCGACTCAATGTCGAGAATATCCTGCCCCAGGCAAGGAACAAAATAACGATACAGTATCTTAATTTAGCAGAGACGCATCCAACTCCTTCGGATCAAACCCACATGTGTTCCCCTTCAGAAGCTTAGGCTGACTTTTGCCTAGTCTTGTTGTCGGCGCCGAGGTTTCAACAGGAAACCTGGTCGAACGAAGATGTTAAATCGATTGATAAGAAAATGCAACGCGAATCTCCAACTGCTGGAAGATTTCACCATAGGACGAAATGTGGTGCAAGAATTATAGAACAAAATATTCCACTTGGAACTTCCGGGACAATTCAGCAGACAAGGATTCTAAGAATTGTTTTCGGTCGGCATAAACAGACTAAACATACACGTCAAGCTTTCCCTTTGGGAAGTTTCGAAAAGTCACCTGCCATAAATTAATCTTTGAAAATAATAAAATAGTAATCGACTTACGAGCGGCAACTAAAATAAAACTTTAATTCATAAGAAGCGGCAAAATCCAACGAACATAGCGGAGGATGACTACACACAGTACACAAAATACATAAAATTATTGGAAAGCGTGGAAAGAAAAACCCTTGCGAGGATATGTAGCGCCTATAGAATAACATCTACTGAAGCACTGCAAGTAATTGCTGGAATACCACCGATAGACCTAATGATAGAAGAAAGATGGCGAATATACAACAGACAAGCTGGACAAACTAAGGCAGAGATAAGGGCTGACACGAAGAGAAGCTGGCAGGAGAGATAGGAGAGGCTAGAAGGAAAGGAGGAGTGGAAAAGCAACTGATCCCAGATGTAAGGACATGGACAAATAGAATACACGGGGATATAGGATACCAGCCAACTCAAATACTTTGAGGACACAGCTGCATTGGCAAGTATCTGAAACGATACAATTTACAAGAAACTGAAGCCTGTGTATATTCTGGCGAAGAAGACACAACGAAACACACAGCTTTCCACTGCATTCGATGAGTAAGAGAACGAATCACCATAGAATTGCAAGAAGGAGAACCTATAACAAGAAGAAATATAACCACAATAATGTTGCTCAACAATAGAAAACGGCATGAACAAGATAATTACAGACCAAGAAGAAGAAGAGAGAAGACGAAAGCAAGAGATAATAAACCTATAAAGGAAGAACGAGAATTATGAATGTGAATCTGACAGCCCTTCCTCTGAAAAAATGCGCGAACGATACCGGGGGAAATAAGATAGTTTCTTAAGCATCACTCGTTCATGTTAGTCAAGGAGAGATATGGGAGACGCCTACATCCAGCATTGGAGTTTATAGATAAGGTGAAAAGGAGGAGTGCGACCTTTCATTCTCAGAACCACTTTTGTCAAAGTCATATCACTAGGATGAGATCCTACTCGAAAACCATAGACATTCAGGTACACCGTTCGCCTGAGTTACAGTAAATTTTTGAGGACTCCAATCCGCAACCGGCATTACAAAATGCGGTTCTGTGATATTATATTTTCAATCCAGCAACAATTTACCATTTCCGCAACGCGTTATATTATTGGCTACAAAGTTCTAAACATCTTTAGACGTTGAACCCTGATGGTGTACTCCAAATGAATGATAATTGTCAATCAAGAAACCCCGTATGCAACGGGAAAGCAAAAGTTGGTGAAATAAAGTCAAGTGTAAATTGTTTTGTAACAGTTTATTAAGTGACTTAACATATTAAGAATTCCGAAAAAATCAGCACAGTTCACAATTCTATGTAGCACAACCATTATTGCAAAATATTGCGTGTAGGTATTATCATTTTACAGATTCTACACATGTTACACTATCAGGCGCCCGTTATTTTAAAAAATTTACAAAAACCTTTTGACTCCAACGGCACTTAACACGGACTTTCATGTTAAAAACAATTTACTAACATTTCACTTAAGCTTTATATAATTTATGAAATTACAACCGGTGGATGTTCGGAAAATAATTGATTAATAAAAATACAGTATGAACAATCAGCAAGTACTTCATGATCCACTAAAAAGAAGTAAAAGAGATTTCGGTACACAAAATATATTTCTTCGATTCTCAAATAATGCATATTGCTGTGTTACTGTATCCCTAATTTGTTTAATCTAGCTTAGAGTTGATTCTATTTTATGAATTAAGTCTCTGCAGTAGGATGTTGAATAAAGCTCGGGACCGATTCTCTTATAGTTTGGTCATTTCCGAAGAGTAGTTTTGTGTTGCAGTGATGATTGATGTGGAATTTTTAAGACCGCAGGTTGTTGTGGATTTGCATTTATTAATATAGAACAAGTTGAAAGGTTTTCCCATTTCTCTTTGTGTTTCTTTATCTGCAAACAAAGTAAATTTGAACTTTTGAAATATGTGTTTTCCTGTGTAGTTTTTATGAAACTATTTTGTTCTAGAGTGTGTTGCGAACACATATCAATGATTTTCATAATCTGTTTAATTTGATTTAGCAAAACTAGGAAAATTCACGAAAAATATTAGTTTCCTTATTTCAAATCGAATTATAGCCAAGTAGGGTATCAAAATATGCCGTTCGTATTTCCCAATCTCATAGTGAATCCAAATTTTGTGTATTTCGAAATATAAAAGAATTATTTGTGTAATTTAAATTTAATTACATTTTGTAATTATGTTCTTCTTTCTGATTGGCTGACAAACCAGATAATGCACTTCAGATTTACGTGAATTTGTGTGTATTCACGGTTGCTAAGGGACTGACACAAGAAAATGTTTTCGTTGGATTTCCTAGCAACTGCTCCACAAAAGTTGAAGTTTGAGTATATGTCATATAGCAGTAGTGATGTAAGTTACAAGGTGAACAGACGTTCGTCCTGCTAGTCAGTTAAAATGTTTGCAATCTTCGTAATTATGTATTCAATAGAAATTCTATATTTTCAAGGATTTATGCAAAGATATATTCCAGCAACAGGTGGGTATTCAACCATTTTGGAGGTCCACAAGTTGCAGGAATACCACTAATGCGATTTTTACCAAGTACTACTTTGTAAAGGTGGGTCAATTTGCAAAGTGTGTTGTTATTTCTTAAATATTGCTATTCAATTCATTGGACATTTCTATTTGGTTGTTTATTATTTAGTGAAATGGAAGCACAAATAAACTGGTAAATTTTAATTGATTTGGCTAAATCATAATTCCTGTTTCAACTGTGTATTCCTTGGCACTGGCTTTTAATAGACAGACTGAATTAACACCGGTACGCCTCTGTTTCCGCTAGAATTTAGATTTAATAATAAACGGTTGATTTTGATGGATGCACGTTACGGTTTAAGCAAATGATTAATTGGGTTTGGATGAGAACAGTTTTGTATTTGAGATTTTGGCAAATTTGTAATGTTGGTAATGTAAATTCTAAAATTTGACATATTCTCGAATTATGTTCTTTAAGTACACAGGGAGTCTGAAAATTGCCGTTCGTGCTTTGAAATGTGATTCAGGGGGCCAACCCAGATGTGGAAATTTTTCAAATTTATTCATTATGGAGCTACCGATAAAAAAGTAAATAATAAGTTTTCTCGCATGGTCCCTCCAAATGGTTGTGTAACATAATTCAATTAGGTGGCTATGGCGAAAGTTAAGAATTTATGAATCACCTTGTCGTATTGATAAGTATCATTATTTTAATTTACTTCAACTTTTTGTGTTTAAAATGGTACGATACTATTGTAATCGAGATTATGACTATTGTTGAAAGTATTTAATAACGTAACTGGTGCTGCAAGGGTATATGAGGAAAGATTTCCAAATCGTCGGCACCTCCAACTGTTAAACGTGTAGGACAAATATTACTGGAAAAATTTAAAACCTCGAAAAAATCTGGTAGGACGTCAACCTACAATAAGCGTCGATTGCATAGTGGAAACGATGGTGCAAGAATAAATACGTATTATGATGTCTATAATTTATTATCTAATATTTGTGGGTTTATCCCAGAGCAATAATTGTTGGCACATCTAACATGGGATCAAAATAGAAGTAGTAACACTAATAATAAAATTTATTTATTGATTAATATAAATAACACTTTATCAAGGAGGTATCATAGCAATATATTAATACTTACATTTCGAAACTGCGATCCGGGTTGGCACAACGTGAAACACGATTCTCGTTCCCTGACCAGAGTTATGCAATGCTTGGCTCTGGCCAGTATTTCGATGGGAGTCCTAAGGCTGCGTTTAAGACGGCGCCTCATATTATCAGAGGAGTACGTCGGAAAATTGGCAGCGGCTGTCATATTAGCGTAGCAGTCGTTAGTAGGGTTGGCAGTCCCCACAATTGTAGGTGGAAATATAGAATGCGAAAAGAAAAAAGGGGTTTCGATATGTGCTGGTGGAACGTAAAGGTCGAAAGATCACAGGCCCCATTACCTCCCGGTGTATAATGAGAACCCTAACTTGGAGTAAAAGGGCACCTCGACATTGCTTTGGCGGTAAAAGAGGATTTGTTTAAGTAAGTAAGTATTTTAAAATATTATTATTGTTATTTAAAAGAAATTATCATCTTATCAAGCGTGAATCGTAGTCAATGGGTTCAGCGAATTTAATAATGAAAACAGTATTTTATGATCGAATACCTGTAAACCTCACAAAGTGTCAAATATTGTACGTTATTATAAAACTCTTCTTTATTTGAGCAAACGTTCAGTAAAAAATACTAATGTTGCACATATCAACCCAGTTATCCACCAAATGAACACACCACTTAAATGGTTGAATTTAATAAAAACCTGATTCTCAGCAGGTGCTGCAGTATAATGCAAGCCAGCTGCTTTTTCAAAAATGTATTCATAAAATCCACTTTCAATCATCCTCCCTGTAATTTCGTTAATCGTATCCATGAAATAATGCCCTTTTCTCATACCATACGATGGTTCTATTTCAACTATAGTAGTATTACGGTCTATGATGTCAACCATTGCTTTTTCTTTCGGATACATGCTCAAAGTCCTAGTGCCTATACGACTGAAGAATGTGCGGTTATAGGCAACTAATTGCACTATCAGAGACATGTTGTTGTGCCGTTGTATTAAAGACTTATTTGGTAAGTACTCACTTAGGCTGTGGTTATTGGTATGATTCGGTGTTATAAAAGACTGGAATTTCAGCATGACTAGATCAGTCCGTCCAATTTCTTCTAGAGAACTAATGGGATGTTCGCGTCCAGGTTGCGTTAAAACGCTTACAAATCTAGCTTGAAAACAGCAGCTTATTATTATACAAAATAATAAATAAAATATCATGAGCATCCTGAGAACCCTCTTACGCGGTGTCACATTTTCAGAACCAGTTAGTAGAAGCCTCCAAACAGATAAACTGCATCTTAGAAAACTTTTATAAGTCTTCCGTTCTGGTGTATTATTTGCAACTATCCACCAAGAGGTGAGAATTACAACAAAAACTACTACAATTGCACACCATACACGTTTTTCAAAAATTGCTGCTATTATTCTCAGACTGTTAGTTATCTTAACAGCCTTCGGCACAATCATAATACCCGGATCAGTGTGTAAGTATTTACTTAAATCGTATAATTCATAAAATTTGATCACTCGGTTAATTTGTGCTTTAAATGTAATATCTTCGTTACGATTATACATAATCTCTTTTTGGTTTGATGTAACAACAACCGAGGTTGTTGTCTTAAAAAATTCTCCAATTAAATTCATCATCGCAAGCACCATGGAGTAAGTTCCGCTTATTTTCGGATCTTTGTCTACGTAGGGAGGACTTATTAATTTGAAAGTGCAGTCGTTCAAATTTCTGAAAGTTTTGTAAAACTGAACTGTCATGTTTTGATCACAATTCTGAATAACATCCAGGTGTGCCTTTTTGGCGCATTTACTACCATTTGCAAAAGGATTGGACATGTAAATGTGAGGTATAGATTGATTGTTGTAATATATTAATATGACATTTAATATGTCGAAATACCAAAATATTTCAAATAAACTTTCCAAATTACTTGCATTTGAAGAATAAATCACAATATATTTTCCCCGTGGACCTTGACTGACATTCCATATAGAGCTTCGTTTTAGCTTGGTAATTACTGTTTTCAGGGACACAAGATCTTCAACATAAACGATGTAACTGTTGTAAGAGGCCAATGACAATTGTATTGGTTCGTCTATTTTTACAATTATTCTGGGATTTGTAATCGTGGTCGGTATTACATCTCTGCTGTGTTTCAGAATAAACACCATAGTTTCTTCGCTTGAATACACTTTTCTGAATAAATTTAATGTGCATATCTCCAGTTTATTCATAGTATCCGGTAATAAAAGTCTTGCTGGTGATCCAGTCTTACAACAATAAAATTGCCTAATTACTAAGGAATAAAACAGCACTGTGCGAAAATTCATGTTGCTCACGATACTTTGCTTGGACGTTCACAAAATGATTACAGAATTTCTATAATGGAATTACTTTTCTACATTTCATTAATGTAGATAGTTCTTACTCATACCTCGAAAACAGTATTTTAGCTTCAATTTTATTATTGTCGGCATCGTTAATCATTTCAAATTATGTCAAAAATAGTTTGTGGGAAAATATGTATATTAAAGAACTAGTTTCATAAGGCCTTTTCTTAACGCACGAGTCCAAGTTTGAAAAACGAGACGCGAAGCGTCGAGTTTTTCAACGGACGAGTGCGACAAGTGGTCTTATGAAACGTGTTCTTTATACTATTTTTTCTATTGAGGAAGTTTAAGAGTATTTAAAATAAATTTATATAGAAAATTTTACGTCAAATCGATTACTAGGGAGTTTTTATAAACACTTATGGCAGCACTGACAGGTGGCTGAAACTGACATTTCAAACTACCAACATCGTAAAAAACAAACTAAAAACAGTACGATTATAGGCCTCCTTAACGTACTGTTTTTAAGCTAAAACAGTGCGCTTAGAACGGCTTTATAAAACCGAAATAGAAAAACAATTTTATATTATTATTATTGCTTTTTATTATGCATTTTTTGTTTTTCTGTATAGTACACAATTTCACGTTATGTCCTTGCATTCATTACTCTCGAATTAGTAACTCTAAAACATTTTGTTTTTTGAAATGCAAATAGCAACGACCTTGATATATAACGTTAATTATAATATTGTAACATTAGTTTAGG
Organism: Limonius californicus; assembly: GCA_014611495.1. NCBI lineage: Eukaryota > Metazoa > Arthropoda > Insecta > Coleoptera > Elateridae > Limonius > Limonius californicus. Next base: position 3,436 of record JABXWE010001468.1, on the reverse strand, counting down.
GGTTTTAAAGCAGTCGATGGTATATTATTAGAGCGTAGGGATTTGAGAAATAAGGCAGTTTATTTGAATGAATAACATTTATTTTAAAGTGTAACAACGCTGAGATTCTACAAAGGTATTTGTATAAAGGTAAAATAGGCCTGCTCTACACCCAAACAACGCATTTATTCATTTACAATTCCTAGACACATTTTAGCTGTTAAGTCTATAAAAGTTAGCTCTAAATTATAAACTACATGGTTATATATTCTTAAGTTATGTGCTCGGCGCCGATGCCGGCCATACAAAACAAACTATCCTACAATATATTTTAGGATTTACAAATGATGAATAACGATTCCAATCAAAGGTACTAAGGATGATCGCTGAGGCTGCGTGGTATGTCTGAAATAGAACTCTACACAATGATCTTAAAATCCCGTATGTAAACGAAGTCATAACTGAACGATCAACTACACACCACCAACGAATAACAGCTCATCCCAATGAGCTATTGGAACCAATCACCAGATACCCACAATAGCGACGTCTAATATGTAAATGGCCACAAGATCTGGCAAGATGACAACTGTGCTATATAATACTACATCCCAAGCAGTGACTGTGTATGTAACATCTAGTGCCTACTATAGTACGTTAAGCAGTGCTAAAATTCGGTATCTGCTCCTTCTATTAGAAGCATCCACGGTAGCATCACTGGAGGTGAACAGTTGAACTTAGCAGAAGTGCAGATTGTACTGCCACACAATAACTTACTAGAGTCCACTAATTAATATTAAAAATAATAGTCGAAAAGTACACTTAAACAACTTTATTTCATTTACTAGAAGTACAAGACTTGAAGTCAAATTAGGAACTGAAGCATTGGGATTTTGGGGTTGCTTATATACTGAATTTTATCTAAATAGGTGATAACTCTGTCATCAGAGCGAGCTATAGTTTCCTGTTATTGAATTATAATAATAATAATTATTATTATTTCGTATGGCTATACATGTGTAAAAGTATCTTAAATATCTTAAATATTTTAAATATTAACATTTAAATTATTAATCCAAATAACAGCCGGTGGAGTGGCTCTTAAGAAGTCTTCGGTTGTGCAGTGGCTGGGCCTATTTCCGCAGTCGTAGGTAAGGTGGTGAAATGTTTGCCTTTCTTCGCCGCAGTCGCATTTGTTAGTTTCGGATTTGCCCTATCTAAATGGGAGGCGGCGCATGCTCCGCAGTTTGTACGTATTCGGTTTAATCTGCTCCAAGTTTTTCGTGGCAAGGTAAAACCAGGTGGTGATTGTTTGGTGTGGAGAGTGCCGTGGATGTCGGGGTGTCCACTTGCTTGCCACTCACGTTCCCATTCTTGTTCCAGGTTGAAATTGTTGGCAGTTAAGCGTTCAGCGGAATGGACGGTCTTCTAGAACGTAGTCTGTGGCCCAAGTGCCTGATGTCTTCATGGATCTTGAGTTGCGGGTTTCTGGATTTTTCTGTATTCTCTGCACAAGGCGTTTGATTGACGAACGTGGGGAGGGGGGATGTTGCTTAAAGTGGGCAATGCAATCATTATGTAGGAGTGGATTTAAAGGTTCCACTAATGATTCGCATAGAGTTGTTTAATTGGGCGTCTACTATCTTCGTGTGTGGCTGTTCAGCTATACTGGAGAGAAATATTCTGCTGTCGAGTATACCACGCCCACGACTGAGCATCGTAGTGTGTCCGCTGTAGCTCCCCACGAGGTACCGCTTAATTTGGAGATGATGTTATTCCTAGTTTTAAGTTTTGCAGCTACATTGGTAAAATGTTTTTTGTACGATAGTGTTCTGTCTAGAGTGACGCCGTGGTATTTGGGGGATTTATTGTGCCTTAGGCGGGCACCATTAAACTGGACGTTTATTTCGACATTGGCTATCTTATTGTTTAGGTGGAAACACGTTGCTTCGGTTTTGGATACGCTGGGTTTAAGTCACCATTTCATAAAGTAGTCGTGCATGGCTCTTAAATCTTTGCTCAGTACGTCTTCTGTCACCGAGAGGTTTTGGTGGCTAAATCCTAAAGCCATGTCGTCGGCGTAGTTAAATATTTCGCTGTACTTAAACTACCGTTAAACGGTCGTCTACTAAAATGCCGTTAATAGATATGACGTCATTGAAATGATGTGTTCGACGGCTTTTTATTGGAATGCCGTACGCTTCGTGCATTTTCATGGTTGAATTGACGGCATCTTATTATATTGCCGTTGCTGCACATTATCGGGTCTACCTACTTCATGTTATTTTGGTCGCGATTGCGTTCAGTTTTTTAATTATTGTGTTAACAGTTTGTGCTAAATACTAAAGGCACAGTATAAATATCTACGAATGCAGTAGCGAAACTCGCGCGTATTATTGGTGCTAGATTTTTGTGCGCATGCGTAGGTAGGTATGACTTTGTTGTCAAAATCCGGGATAGACTGGACGAACTTCTTTTCTATTGATAGGACCGCCAATGCGTTCAGTCACTAAAAGTGGCAAAATACCACCTACGTCACACATGTCATCGCGCTCATAAATTGCTAAAAGTTCACTTTTCAATGTTACACTGTCCAACATAGGATAAGATTTCACAGTTTCGTCAAAATATTTTTGTGAAAATGCATGCCTATACCAAAGACCAAAAGCGTTCAAAAATTTGTCCATTAAACACGTATCGAATAATAACAACCATTTGATGATGATTCGAAGTGTCTGTATTTCATCGGCCTCCAAAGCAATGAAATTTGCAGATTCAATTTCTTTTAATATTTCCTGCTTGTAAATTTGCAACATTGCATCTAACAATTCGTTCTGAATAGTTTTTGAGACGCCTTTAAACACTTGTGAACCGTTCATATGTATTGCAAGCACAGCGTCTAATTCGGCAGCAATGTTGATTAACCCGAAATAAATTCCTGGATTATCTGACCTTAATGTTTCATTGTGACCTCGCAACGCTAATTCAAAAGCACCGCAAAATTTAACACACATAATTAACCGGCGCAAAATATGACGATTTTTTTTCACGTCTTCGTTGCACTTCATTTTATGTAGCAAATAAGCACCGTCTAGTTATTCACGGATGTCCACTTTGCCTAAAACACTAAAATCCATGCACGAATTCATGTGAGAAACGGAAGATTTGTGTTTCTTTGCCCTTTCTGCAATGTGTTTTAAAACATTCACCCCTTGTTTATTCCACGCACTAACCTCTTTCTTAAAAATTAAGCACATAAAACAAAACAGTTTATTTGTTATCGAACATCCGCACATCCAATCGTATTTTTCATAGATATTCTTGTTGAATTTTCTATTGTACGTTCGGGTTTTACTTGCCGAACTGTAGTTTATCTGAATATCAGCAATAGGCCTTCCTTTCTTCTTAATTAAAAGTTTTTCCTCAAATGATAGCGGGTTTTTTAAAAGATTTTGCA
>JABXWE010001467.1:0-24026 GCA_014611495.1 Limonius californicus | reverse complement strand
CCGAATCTTTGGCATCGGTAGCACTGGGGAATTTTGTTTGATTTATGTCTGGGCTCCACTATAACCATGCAGTACCAAAGCTTGGTAACATTAAAGATGTCTGGAACGTTTCCATTTTTTGGAAGTTGAATTACTGCCAAGGGCAGAGGTTTTTTATCTTTATTTCGCATTCTCGTTACTTTGATTACTTGAAATTTTTTATCCTGTAGTTCCTCTTGAATTTCGGTTTCGCTTATTGATGTTGGTAAATTGCGAATTATTACTTCTATTTTATTATCATCTGGATTTTTGAAGGTATGAAATTTAATTTGATGTTCAGTATAAAATTTTGTTAGATTTCTGTAATCATTAATGTTAGTAACATTGACCCTAAGAAAGGTGCCTCTATAATTTGTCGAAAACTCTTCTTTAACGGTTTGTTTTATGTCAGCTATGACACGTTGGTAATCAGTAGCGTTGTGTAAATAAATTGGGGGAATTTTAATTTGGTTTCGGTTATCCGGGATATTCTCAACTGTTGTGTTATTAGGTTCTAAGTTGGTTGGGTCTGGCAGATAATACCTGTTTTGCGATAACAATTTTGAATTATCTAGCAGAAACTTTTTATTACTCCCATCAGTATCCGGGGAGCTTAGTGGGTGCTTAGTAGCTTGAGAATTTGACTTGATTGATGGTGAAGGTTGTGATTGTACGCCATGATTAACTACTATTACATTGGGTTCTACATGAACAGGGTTGATGTCGTCCACTATCATTTATTCCGCGTTATTTTTATCGACCATAATGGTATCATTGTTAAATGTTAAATTGTGTTTTGTTACCTTGTTTTTGTTTTTACCAGGTTTGCTGTTCAATAGCTCGGCAGATATGTCCCTAATAAACGAAATATTGGGTGATTGTAGTTATCGCAGCGCCTGCGGCGCGCGATATCTTAGCGATTTCGTTATCCAAAATTGGTATGGCACTTTATTGGTGTTGATTAATACTGAATATTATACACTAAATGTTTGATTAACTAACTATAACACAGAAATAATACGTTAAACTCGACTGCACTCCGTCGTGGCTCACTCGAAAGTCCGTTTAAATTGTGTTAATGCATTAAAATACGTTTACTTCAGGTACAAGTTTAAAAATCGTGTAATTATGGTAATTAATTCAGAGTAGAATGATAAACGGTAACTTTAATATTGAATTTAAAACAAGGAAATATATACAGTTTGTTTTATAAAACGAACCAATGCTATAGCAGCTTTATTTTTTATTTTACCCCCTATTAAAACATACATATCAAATAGGAGAGTCTTTACTGCAGTTTGGTGATAACTAATTTCTTTGTAGGGAAACCATTTTATCAAGTTTGTGCTAGATATGTTGAATTGTTGGTTACATGCTCTAATATTTTTGATGATATGTGGCAGAAAAGTTTATTTATTACAGTGTAAACTCCATTTAACGCCACTCGATTTAACGACAAACTCCCTAAAACGTCGAAATTACTTGACTTTGGTTGGTTTACCTTGTTGTCCATACAATGATACACTCTATGTAGCATCACACCCACTCTAAATAACGACAACAATACGTCATTATTAAGCAATAAACAGTACTTTCTAAGTTGCCGAAATTAATAAGAACTGCAGCTGTGTACGTTCTTTTGTTTGTTATTTTGTTGCTTTATTGTCTAGCACGTATTTACCTCTACTGTCGGCATCACACGTACCGAAGATTCTAAGAAATTCGTTCTTTTGTTTGTTGTAATTACCTTGCACGTGTTTACCTCGGCCGCTAGACTGTCATTAGGTGATTATGCATTGTCTATACGTTATCATATTCTTAGTTACTCACAAACTTTCAAACTGTGAACATGGCGAGTAAGAGAATATCTTTTTGTATTGACGAAAAAGTTTTACTAATACGCGCAATAGAGGCGGGAGAAAAGATAAGTGATGTTGGAAAACGCTTTGGATTCAGTTGCTCTACCGTGTCTACAATATGGAAGAACAAAGAAAAAATTCTACAAGCAGAGGAGGATGGAAAATCTCCTAAGAAATTAAAGAAACCTAAATACGAAGACTTGGATCAAGCTATGCTCTCATGGTTTCACAGACAGCGCCAGAATAATATGCCTGTCTCGGGGCCAATCGTGAAATCTAAGGCAAAGAAATTTTCTGAAGAACTTGGCTTGACGACTTTCAAAGCATCAGAAGGATGGCTCGGAAAGTTCAAGCAACATCACCATATCAACTATGGTAAAATTAATGGAGAAGCAGGAAGTGTTGATACGAATGTTACTCACGACTGGATTAATAGAGTGTGGCCAAAATTGAAAGAAAAGTACGCTCCAAGTGACATTTTTAATGCTGATGAAGCCGGAATTTTCTTTAAGTTGACCCCCGATAAAACTTTAAAATTTAAAGGAGAAAAGTGTGTGGGAGGAAAACTCTCCAAAGAGCGTATCACAGTGCTTGTAGCTGCTAATATGAATGGCACAGAAAAAAGGAAGCTGGTGGTAATAGGCAAATCAAAAAATCCGCGGTGTTTTAAGAACATTAAACAATTGCCAGTCACCTATAAAGCTAATAAATCATCCTGGATGACAAGTCAATTTTTTGAAGAAGAATTGCGAAGGTGGGATGCAGAATTAAAATTAAAGGGACGAAAAATCTTGCTTCTTGTCGACAACTGCCCTGCTCACCCTCTTACATCTAACCTCCAAAACATAGAGTTGGCATTTTTTCCACCAAACACGACTAGTGTTTTACAACCAATGGATCAAAGCGTGATTAAAAGTCTCAAGGGTCACTACAGAAGGAAACTATTAATGGAGCTGGTCGAGTCTGAGGGTAAAACGTCTATTAACACACTGCATGCAGTAAATTTTTTATCCAAAGCCTGGGAAAAGTGACAGCAACAACTATACACTCTTTTCGTCATGCTGGACAGTACCAGTTCTGCGAGTGATGAAGTAGAAACGCGGCCAGAGTTTGAAAGTGAAGATGAGCTTCCATTAACTGAGTTGGTTCAACAGTTCAACATGCCACAAAACTTCACTGATAATCTACAAACCTACATAGAAGTAGACGACAGCCTGGCTACAACAGCTTCACTTACAGATGAAGAAATTCTGGATTCGGTGAGAAAAACTGAGGAACAACAACAAGGGGATGAAGAAGATGAGATGGATGGTCCTGAGCCTCCACCAAGCATTAAACAAGCACTCGATGCAGCGAAATTATTAGAAAAATATTTTTTGTATAACCAAGTTGATCCCACAGTATCCCAAGATATGAATAAAATACATAAGAAAATACAATTAAAATATTGGAGCAGCAAAAAACGTCAGACGATGATAACAGACTATACGCAATAAGCATTGTTATTTCTATCAATATTAATGTTTGTTCTTTGTAAATTTTATACTTTATTAGTAAATACATATGTATTATAATAGTAAAATAATATTGATTTTTTTCTCTCCGTTTAACGACAACTCTCAATAACGCCATAAAATGCGCAGTCCCTTAAGTGTCGCTATATAGAGTTTACACTGTATAAGTATCTTTATTTAATTCACTGCTTTTAAAATAATGCTTTCTTTTCCGCACACCATTGCACGGAACTTGCCGCACATTATTTAGACCCAGTGATAGTTAACCAGTAAAAACTTGACCAATACCTAACCAATAGGATAAGTTGTATTGAAAGACGCAACAACGCTGTCGGGTAGATTTATCCTAGCGATTAATTTATACCGCCTGACAACTATCGGAACATTGAAAAGCCAGCTTTAAATTAGATATGTCCAAATACAAACTAAAGGTAAGTTAATTTTTGTCTCTGTTTTCACTACTTAGACAAATTTTTATGAATTTTCATATAATTCTTAACTATTATCTTGTACACATTGTCTACAAATTAAAAAAGAGTATGCAGGAAGGTCGCATGTTGATGTGGCTATGAAGACTATTTTAGCTCATTTGAATGCGCTTTAGCACTTCTTTAGTACCGAAATATATAAGGTTCCTAGCGAATTCGGTGTTTGGTCATATATGGGGATATAAACCAGCGGTAAACAAATAATAATAAATTAATACAAATATCATGAATTAGCTATAGTAAAGCGGTATCAATTAAAAAAAAGTCATGCAAAGGTATATTTCATCATAAATTATGTGGTTAAATTTTTACTACCTGTGGAATATGTAAATAGGGTTGTATACGTACAGTCATAAAGTCGTCGTCACTATTAACTTAAGTGGACCGCCCCGATTAGGTTGTAAATTTAACATTTTTTAGAAACTGCAATTTATCAGATTCAATATTCGCTACGGAAATTTGAAACTAAATTTGCTGAATAGAAAGCGAAAACTAACTTTTATGTACATTTTTACTTTTCAGGGTTGACAACGCATTTTAAAGTTTTAACCTACTAATTGTCCTAGGATGTTGAAAACGAAAGGCGTTATGTGTATGGCCACTATGTAAGACGTAGAAATAGTTGTACGTAAAATAATACTTTATATATATATATATATATATATATACATACAGCGTGATCATTTCATCTTGTAACAAGTTGGTAGGCTACACCACTGACATGTGCATCAAATGCATGGTTAACTTCTTTTTCTTTTAAAAAATATTTTTTTTACATTAAGAGACCTTTGAATAGGCAAATGTCAACTACTGTTTTGTCAAAACTTAACAAACGTCTGTACAAAATTGTTGATTTGTGTAGATTCTTGTGGTAATAACAATCAGTTTCGATGTATTCCAATAGCAAGAAAACGGTTATGATGTTGAATTTGAGAGGATGCACAGAAGCAGCGGACTTTGCACTACGATGATATGCACAAACATACTCGAATAGACCACTTCCATCACATTATACATTTAGGGGTTTGGAAAGAAATTTGCGGCAATATGGACAGTTTTCCAAGCCAAACATCTTACAACTGTAGAAACTGAAGCAGCAGGCATCGAACAAGTAACTAGTAATCCCCATATAAGCCAACGAGCAGTTGCAAGAACTGTAGGCTTTAGCCAAAGTTCAGTATTTAAAATTTTAAAAGCAAACCGGTTTCATCCTTACCAAGTAACATTAGTGCAACACCTTACTAAAGTAGATTACTAACGTCGAGTGAATTTCTGCCATTTTTTAAGAAACGAAGTTGCTATTGATCCTCGGTTTTTAACATACATTGTATCTTCTCACGAAGCAACATTTAGTAACAATGGATGTGTAAATACACACAATTGCTATTTTTATTCACAAGATAACCCACATTGGATTCGGCAAGCACACTTTCAAAGAATTTTTACTGTAAATGTGTGGTGTGGTATGGCTGACAACTTTATCGTTGGTCCCCACTTCTTTGAGGGCAATTTAAATGATCAAATGTATTTACATTTTTGCTTCAACTTTTTGAGTATATTCCTCTTTACGCGAGACAGAGAACGTGTAAGAAACTACAAAGATGAAACTGAATGTTGTTCGGTGCAACCATGCAAACCAATTTTTCATAAGATTTATTATAATCTACAATGTTAAAAAAGGTGATGCTGTTAAAGGAAAAACGGTAATTTTAGCATCTATTAAATTATTACAGCAATAAATAGTTACAAAAATTTAGCAGATGCTAAATTTCAAAAGATTATAATAAATCCTATGAAAAATTAGGTTGCATCGTACAATAAACAGCCAAGTATCTCGAAAACGTCCAACTTTAGCGGATTTTGAGAAGCGTACCTTTTTTGTTTAAAAAAGCACAGGAAATAATTTTTTTGTTAAAAAGCCATAAAATACACTGAGAAAAAAGTTATGGTCAGTTTAATCCGTAAATAGTACAATACAGAGCGCCCTCTAGCGTCTACAGCAAAACGGTGTCCATAATAGGCTTTCTTATAACAAAAAACCCCCCTATACCAACTTTTAATGCAACGCGTGAAAACATGTTTAGGATATTTAAAAATATTCCATTTTAAAACTTAATTTGAACAACCTGCAGCTCGAAAACTAATCGTTTGTCGACCTATGTTTATATAAACTCTTTGTATTCATTTTAAATGTTCTATCGAGTGTTAAAGCCCTACTACAAAAAACTGAAACACCCTGTATATATATATATATATATATATTGTTATGATAAATATATGAGCAGGCCATGGAGATACCATCGCTGCACAGCATGCAAGTATAAGAGCATACTTTATTTATGCATCTATTTACTAGGTATTTATGTATTTATAAATTTGTAAAATGTTTGTCTTATTGGAGGTGGCATTGGAATCTTTAGATTTGCAGTAACAACGTGAACGCATAACACGTGATAAGAGAGTGAACTCCAATAGGATAAATATCATAAATGAGAGAGTTGTTAGGGTAATAGATAAACAAGGGTGAAAAATAATTATTCAAGTTCTAATATTTGAATCAGGCGGAGGTGTGATCGGGCTTCACCCAGAAAATCACACCCGAGCAAGCAAATTATATTAAATCTACATACAACTATTCATATTTGGCGTCTAACGTTTTGGTCGATGTAATATTTGTTCAATTAAATGAAGTTATGGAATTGGCTGTTTTATTGAAGTGTATGAATATATTCTGAAGTATAGAAACTTAAAGGAAGCCACGAAACCCTGAGATAAGAAGTTAAAGCCGAGGTATTGTAGGAAGGGAGCTGTACATAGCAATATATATATATATATATATATATATATATATGTATATAAAAATAGGCCCATAGTGAGTAATCCCGTTGTCATCAATGTAAAAAGACTAATAATAGCGATCATTATTTTTTAAACTAATAAGAAAATACGTAAATGCGGGTTCGACAATTATTATTATAGACTGGTTTGTATCTAAGGACAAAGCAGGCGAACGCTGCACCGCATGTCAAACCCCAAAATCTGTTCAGGGCGGAGTCCAATATTTCGTGCTATTTGTTAATGTTTAGTATTTTAATGGGCCGTACTCTCCGATCTACCAAGGCGATTAAACATCTCGCGGATCAGTTAGTGGTTAAGACAACTGTGATTTAATTAATGTGACTGTTAGAAAAATTCAGAATATGGAAAATAATTACTATTAGCAGTTACAGAGGTAAGCTGCAATACGATTTATTGCTATTTTAAATATTTTTAAATTCTGCTTAATTAAAGTATCTGTGTATTGGTGGAAAATCTTTTTACTTAATTTTCAGTTCTGTTAATGTTAGGTTTTTCAATATTTAAATTTTTGATTTTGTTTAACTTTATGATCATGTTTTTGAATAACACACAATCTTTAGGAATATTCTATTATATTAAAGATCTGGTGATAGTGTAATATTCATATATCTATATTTTGAACAATTTTAACCAGTAAGGATCATTTATCAGTACCAGTATGAAATTTTTTTTTACATTTATTATCAGCTAATAAACGTTCGAGACAAAACTGTATAGATTAAGTATCATTGCTGATTATATATCTAAACATTTTATTGCTTTTCCACTTATCTTTTCAAACGCCGCTCTTACATTCAGTAACACATCGTTGAATACTTATACTTTATAGATCACACTGGGCATTGCATAAATCATCAGCAGTACTTAAAAGGCTTTCATGGCTTTTGTAAACAATCTTAGAAAAATTCTATTCATAAAATCACACAAAAAGGTTGATTTTATATGAGAATGCACGATATGAAAAACACATAAATGTACATATAAGTGCATATGAATACAAACCAACATACGTGTTCAAAACACATTAAAATTAGATTTGTGGTCATAATTTTAAAAATGCTTGTGTAGACACGAACTTACACGTATTGTCTAATATCAATATATATGTATTATATAAATATCCTCTGTAATTGATTTTTCATCTTCCATTATCTATAAAACACGTAACATATTGCAGTTCACTATGGGACTTTATTTATTTACGTTCAGTCACTAATCACAATGTCACACAGTTTCACTACAACTGGAAGGATATTTTGCAAATTTAACTATACCGCATTATAATAAAAAATACAGTAATTCCATTTTGAATTTTCTATGCATGTACAATCAGAAAAATTAATACAGGCGTTAAGGTAAGGTTTCTATAAAGTTTACTAATATCTAGTTTGTTGCCTTAATTCGATAATGTTATTTGTATTAATTACACAAACCAGATTTCGATTATTTTCATTTGTAATGGTTACAATACTAAACTGAATGACATACTAATCAAAAAGAAAGATTATAACTATGGCATTAGAAAAATATCCAGAAGACCACTCTGACTATGTTAAATATAGCCGAACCTTAATAAATCAAAATTGAGGAGTACCACAGGGTAGCATCTTGGGACCCCTATTATTTAATGTTTTTACATCGGATATGCCCGAACATACAACTACCTTAGCAACCTTCGCCGATGATACGGCTATTCTAGCACAAAGCCCAGATCTAAATGAAGCCATTTCGCATTTCAGCGAGCAACTGATAAATATGCTCGTGGTTTTGGTATATACAAATAAACCCCACTAAATGCCACGCAAAAATGTTCACTTGAAGAAGGATCGTAGATGCTTCTTAACATAGAAATCAATGGGAATGCCATAACATACAACCCGAAGGACTCGGCTATAAAATACCTGGGCGTCCATCTTGACACAACATTAAGCTGTAACTACCTCATTAATACAGAATCAACTCAGTTCCACAACAGATTAACATAGTTGTCCCCATCAATAAACAGGAAATCACACTTAAAACCCGAATGCACCGTACTTATGAACAAAACTCAACTTAGACCTCTAGATTTGTATGCATCGTAAGTGTGGGGCAATACATCTAAAACCAATGTTATAACAAATTACAAAGACTCCAAAACAAAGTGCTGAGGATATTTGTCAATGCCCCGCGGTACATCCGAAACGAACAACTTCACTATGAACTGGGTGTATCACCAATACAAGACTTTGTACGGAAAAGTGCCATAAAGTTTATAATAATAAAAAAAGAAACATAGGTACATATAAGATTAAAACGACGGCTACCACAAGACATACTATCTTGTAAGGATGACAATAATTAATACTTAGAATTTTTGTATTCTTATTTTATATCGATTTATATTTTAATTAGCAGTTATTATACAAAATATGAATGCCATGTACGAGGTGTGTTCAATTGAAACCCTTCTTTGCTTTGTAAAAAATTTATTCAACAATTTAATTACATATAATTACTGTCACAGCCAAGGCACCTATCTCATTGTTTTACTAACCGGCGTATACCCTGCTCATAGAATTCTTGTGGCTGCTGATTGAAGAAGTCTTCCACAGATATCTGTACTTCTGCGTCAGACTCAAAATGCCGACCTTTTAACACCTTTCTCAGCGGTCTAAAAATATGGAAATCGTAAGGCGATAGATGCGGGCTATAGCGTGGATGCTCTAAAACCCTTCATTCCTTTCGTTGAAGATTTTCTTTTACCACATTAGCAACATAAGGTCTAGCATTATCGTGCAGCAAAATGACCCCACGCGTAAGTTTTCCTGGACTTTTCCATTTTATTGCTTGCTGAAGCTTGTTCAACATCACCTTGCCTGCAGAATGTTGTGCTTTAAACTTCTTCGGTCATGGTGAACTTGAACGTTTCCACTGCATCGACGATAACTTACTGGATGGCTCGCAGTAATGGCACCAAGTTTCGTCACCAGCAACTATTGACAGAAGAAAATCATCACCATTTTGCCTATAGTCTGTGAGGTATTGCAGAGATAAGCCGATTCACACGCATTTTTGTTTATTGGATAAAAGACGAGGAATTCATTGCGAACAAACTTTGCTGTAATCCAGATTACGAACAATACTATGGACAGGTCCTACACTCGCACTAACAATTTCTGAAATTTCTCTACTTGAAATTCGACGATTTTCTCTAATAAGGCCTTCCACGCATGCCGTATTGTTTTCTGTTAATGCAGTACACCGTGCACCTGGTCGCGACTCATCCATAGTCCACGCTTTTCCATTTTTAAATTTTCGGCGCCATTCCTTCATAGTTAGGTACGCAATAAATGCATTTCCATACACTGCTTGCATTCGCATATGAATCTGCAATGGCTGCACACCCTCAGCCCACAAACATTGTAGGACCGCACGCTGGTCAAACTTGGACGGATTTTCAACAACAAACGCCAATTCAAAATCGAAGTTTTAAAAGTTGGAATCAAATTCAAAGACAGAAACTTATTAATGCGTTGCTCACAAACACTACTAAGATTAACAAACGTCATTTGAATTATTGCTTTTGTTTTCAAGGCTAAGTTGATCAAAGATGGGTTTCAGTTGAACAAGCCTCGTATAACAAACCTTCGAGTTGATGTGGCAATAAATAGTTTAAAAACAATCAGGTGTTTACAAATTAAACTGTTCTCAGTGGAATTTTGTATACGCAAGCCAGACAATTATACATCTGTATACCAATATATCTCTCCCCCAAAATTTTCACCAATTGTTCGCAAGACAGCTTCAAACACTAAATTGAGACAACCTCGGCATTAATATAAACGGAGAGTGACTGAATAATCTGAGATTCGCAGACTACATTGTGCTTATATCTGATAACATGGAAGATATAAAGAAAATGACTAAAGATTTAAAAGAAGCCGTCGGTACTATAGGACTGAAAATGAACATCAACAAAACTAAAATAATGTCAAACAGAGAAGACACACCTCCAATTGAAATTGAAGGAGAGGAAAAAATAGAAATCGTCGAGGAATCTGGGATATCTGGGACAACGAATATCACTCTCGGGCGACTGTCAAGTGAAAGAGATAGAAAGACGGATCCAGCTAGGGTGGGCTGCATACGGGAAGCTAAGACAGGTCTTCAGATCTAGTCTCCCACAACACCTAAAGACCAGAATTTTCAACCAATGCATACTCCCGATACTCACTTATGCATCGGAGACATGGCCGCTCGCTGAAACAACAAGACATAAATTGCAAGTCACCCAGAGGAATATGAAGAGATCTATGCTGGGAATACGCCTACAAGACAAGAAACGAAATGAATGGACCAGAAACAAGACAAGGGTCGACGACGTCATACAGAGAATTGCCAAGTTTAAGTGGCAATGCGCGGGGCACATCATGAGATTACCGGATGAAAGATGGACAAAGAAGATCACGGAGTGGAGGCCGAGAATAGGGAAGCGTAACCCAGGCAGGCCACGATCCAGGTGGAGAGATGATATCCAAAAACATGCGGGAAAACAATGGATGCGGAAAACCCATAACCGCCAAGAATGGCATGAAGCAGGAGACGTATATCCAGAAATGGAGTAATGAACGCTGAAGTTGATGATGAAGATGATGATACCAATATAAAGAACCCATTCGGTCATATAAATACAAACACAAAAATTAACTACGCGAAAACGACCATGTCTAAACATTGAATATAACAATGACATTTTTATACTTCTGTGATGATAAGCATAAATTTGATATAATTGAAAACTTTCTAATTCAGAACAACAACTACGACTTTAATTAATGAGCACATTCTACGCTATTGCGAATTTTGGAAGAGGAGACCAGAGTCAAGTTCCAAACTAAGATCCAATGTACTGTTTCCCCAACTGCTAATATTTGTATTGCCTTTGAAGATGACATGTGTATTAACAAAACCCGGCGAATTCCTTAAAGTTGTTAGCACTGTTAATTAAACAGTAATGGAAACTAAAATATGGCTGACACTAATCATTTTTGCTTATTTATCAATTTTAATTCTACTAAGGATACTAGATACCAGTACTACTATTTTTCCACAAATTCCTGTTGCAGTCTAGTAAGCAACTTTGAGTTATTGTATGTAAATAATTCAAGTATCTCGGTTGAAGCACCTTAGATATAAACAAACTCGCAAAACTTTTTCCTATAAAACATAAGTGCCACTTGCCAAATAAATGTTTTGAACCTCGAACGCAATTGATTGCTTATCGTTGGCCTTCACCTCAAGTACTAAGTGATTTTATATAACTTATACACCAGGAAACTAAACTTCAAAGATATGTTCTTTAACAGGAATCTCTTTGTAATAACCTGAAAAGCTGTACGTTAAATAATTGTAATTCGTAGTAGATTGCATTATCGGTTAAAATTACGCTAATTTCCCACAAAATGTCCTGATACGGAAAAACCACAACAAAAAGCTTGAAACCGATTTTAAGCACAGAAATAAAATCACTAAATACATACTACGGAATTGTAGGTCGTTAGACTAAGTATAGGCTATTAAACACAAATAACAAGGGCTGTACTCTTTAAAAAATTTTAGTCTGTTTATTGTTAGTTTAATTTGTAGGGAACTTGAACCAATGGTAGCTAACTACTGCTTGAAACCATCAACAAACAACTACCTGTTGTAGTTGTAGTCAGGTACATTCACCCGAATGGAATAATAAATCTCCTTTAGAATTCATAATACTGCTTAATAAAAACTTACTTTACGAAATGCAAAAAAAGAACTGCCTGTAAATTAAAATACAAATGAAAGTACATCAATGGAACTGTTTCTTTGCACTTACGTTCAGATTGCACTTGTTCGCTGCTACACTAACGATTTTTAAAAATAAAGAAATTTGCATCAACTTGAAGGTGTCTTTTGTTATACTAGAAACGCGTCATCAATGTTCGAACAGCATTGCCATACAAATTGTCAAATGAGAAGTTTCACTTGAGATGTGCAGAACAGAAAGCAAGACAGCATTCGGAGCAAAAGAAATGCACTTACTCTCGGTTGTCCACTTCGGCGAAGTACACTCATGTTAGCAAATGAACGAGCTCGTCCCCGTTTGCTAACACAAGTAACGCGTACTTTTTCTCAGAGTGTACCCTATCTGTAGTAGTCAACGTTTAGTAAGTAAATGAGCTCCGCTGCAGATAACAGAAATATGCCACTGCGCAACTGCACTCAACTGAAACTTCTCATTTTACAATCTGTACGTATTTGAATGTTTATTAACAGCGTTTATCGAATTATACCTAATAGCTGGTAATAACTATTCACTTCAAACATGTTATATCCATTCAGTTCAAGTTCTTGTTTTCATATAATGTAAGGTTATGTAAGTGCTTTGACAAGTAATTTTTGTTGGTTTTAATCATTTGCCCCGCAGGAATTCAGGTGCGAATTCAATAATTTAAAAATATCGAATTTTTCTAGAACAAAAAAACACAGCTATTATCTAACGAGTGATCCAAAAGCTTCGTAATTAGGGTTGGCTATGACTTATAAAACGAATGTCGTTTATAGAAAATCATAAAACTATTGCAAAATGAAGGTTATGTCAGAACATCAAACTACTTAAATGTAATTCACGGAAGTGAATTTCAACCATAAAAGTTTTATGTTCTTGTGTAACCTATTCAAAAATGTATAGTAACTATTAGAAGCATCCAATGAATTACTTTTGTGTCAAATTTCTGAATAAGGCAAAAATATGTGGCAGCCCTTCACAACATGATTTGACATTGTCAAAACGGTACATAATACGATACAAAATACATTTCATTGGTCAGAGCAGCCCTAAATTACGAGACTTTTGGATCACTCCTTATTTTTATAATATGGAGAAAATAGTGAAAGTAACCATTTTTATTTTGCCATGGAGAATATAAGAAATAAGAAAAATGATCCATTTTGGATCTTTAAGAACCAAAAAGTATTTTTTATGTTACATTTAAGTATACAGGCAGGTATGGTAAAAGTTCAAACACGATTTTGAGAAAAATTTGAAAGGCCTGTTACCGTATTTCTATCTTGCTTGAAATTATATACACAATTAACCAAAACTTTGAAAGCTACTTTACTTGGTACATATTGTACATGAATGAGTTCACAGTAGAACTCAATCACTTAAGGCTGATCTAACCCAAGCGCAGATTTCAAATCTGCCCCTTTGTTTTGCCTATAACGCAACCAACAATACATCTTACTTCTATATTGCAGGGGTTGAACTGTCTACCTGTTTTCGTACCCTTATTTTACGACTTCAAATAATGGCTAATATGGCGTAGCATTTTGACACATATTAGAATGCCGTGAAATTCAATTTCTCTACCTTGGCGCAGTGACAGGTAAATAATTTTTCATTATTAACCACTGGTGTATAATGAACAAATTTATATTTTTTGAGTATCCTGTAACAATTTCAAAGAGAATTTTGTTATAGCACGATCAAGTATTATGGGGAAATTCTATTTAATGGTATTTTATGCATTGAAATCATTGTTTAAAACAATTAATTTAATTTTAAAATCTTTGATATATTTGAATATACGTTTTTCGCGTCCTAAAAATGAGAAGTGTGTCTATATAAATTTCGCCGATGGCAGAACAACGCAACGTTAAAAAGAGAAAATTGTTAATAATTTCAGTATTTTAGATGAAACGAGTGCTTAAACACCAATTTTTGAATGCTATATATACTTTCATATAAAGATCTTCCGATTTTCAGGCAGTAGCTTATCTGTTACCTGATCTGCAATTTCCCGCATTTCGGGCGGTGTACAGTTTATAGCTTCGCTCGTCATTTTAACAAAGCAGCCACAAAAAAACTTACTAAAAGACTCAAAAAAAGTATAATAAACTTTAATGTCAAACTTTATTAACCATTTTCAAACAACTGTCATACCAACAAAACAAAAAACTGCCATTTGTTTTATAATTTGAAATAAATACAGGTTTAAGTTAAAATAGTCATTAAATTGACAATTATAAGAGTTTATGTTACTAGTAGTGAAAAAAAAAGTATATACACCTCGGTATAAGAGTCTTATAGCCCTCGGGCCTTACATCCCTCGGCGCTACGCGCCTCGGATCTAAACTTAGCCCTCGGGCTATAATACTGGGTGTCCCAGAAGTTTCTGACCCATTTTAACTGCAAAAATCTGGGAACTCAGAAACGATAGGGAGGTGCGGTTTTCGACGAACAATTTCTTTTTATATAAAGTTTTTTCAGTATAAATGTTTAATAAGTGAAATCTTATATAGGGTGTTTTAAGAAAATGGAATTTTTTAAATGCAAATACCGTCTATTTTTTTAATGAAACACCCTATATTATTCTATCTGAAAGCTGTAGTCTTCTCCTTTCCGAAAATCTATAATTTGTTGAAGTTTAGATGAAAAACGAGTAAGTTATTTGGTTTTTAATGATGATTGTTTATTAGATAAAAATGTCTGACACATACGTTTTAAATGAAAAACAATTACAAAATTTGCCTGCTAACTAATACCTACGTTTAAAAAAAAATTATACCGAATGTTTTTGAAAGAAGCACGACTTAACATTAAGAAATAACTAAAACAGCTAAACAAACTTGAAAGGTAAATCAAATTTTAATAAAAATTAACATTATAAATTATCTAATTTAACAAAAATCTTTAAGATGTTCCAAGTGTTGTCCATTTTGATCTATACATTTTTGCAACCTGAACAAAAAGTGAAAAGAATTGCGTAACATTTCTGGGGTAATTTCTTGAAATGTTCGGACAATGTTGCCTCGCAGTTGTTCCAGAGTCTCTGGAATAGGATTATAACATCTATCTTTGATAAAAGACCATATAAAAAAGTCTGGAATCGTCAAGTCTGGTGAGTGGGCAGGCCATTCAATTGGTCCGGCTCTCCTAATCCACCTATCTCGCAATGTTTCTGCTAAAGAATTTCTAGCCACAAGTGAAAAGTGTGGTGGCGCACCATCTTGCTGAAAGTAAACTGAATTCATGATGCCATCTTGTTCAAGTTGTGGATATAAGTAATTTTGTGACATGTCTGTGTAGACATTACCAGTAATTGTAGTTTCTTCAAAAAAGAACGGTCCGTATATTTTTTCTTTAGAAACGCCACACCAAACGTTCAGCTTCGGCGAATCTCTTTCGTATTCTTCAATCACCCTTGGATTTTCAGACCCCCATATGCGACAATTATATTTATTACATTGCCCGTTTAAATGAAAACCAGCCTCATCTGACATTATAAGTAGAACATTGGGAACTTCTTTAAATAAATCTAGTAAAGTCTCTGAAAAAAGAATTCTGGTTTGAAAATCTCTTGCATACAATTTTTGGTGCATCTGAATTTTATAAGGAGTCAACTTTAATATCTTCATACATCTCTGAACTTCAGATTTTGAAATTCCTGTTGTGCATGATATTTTGCGGAGCGATATCCGATTATTATGTTCTTTTAATGTTTCCTGAACACATAGGAGTCTATTTAAAAAAATATCAGCATCACGTGTTTGATATTTCTTCCTTTCTAATAATCCACCTTGCAGAAATGCAGCGTACCACTTTTTTATACTGTTTTTTGAAGGTGGATTTTTTCTAAATACCTCACGAAATCTTCTTTTGGTATTAACAATCGATTCATACTTAGCATACAATAACACAGTTTTTGATTTTTCAGGTAAACTATATCGAACCATTATTGAAAATAAATTAACAACAGCCAGCCGTTTAAGAACTATTCAAATCGGAATTAATTACTTTGACAGTTCGTGTCAGTTTATTGAGATTGTAAAAATTCCAAAGCATACTTTAACATTGATGCCTCTAGATGCCTACATAACAGCCTATCATTAAAAACCAAATAACTTACTCGTTTTCATCTAAACTTCAACAAATTATAGATTTTCGGAAAGGGGAAGAGTACAGCTTTCAGATAGAATATATAAATATATAGGGTGTTTCATTAAAAAAATAGACGATATTTGCATTTAAAAAATACCATTTTCGTAAAACACCCTATATAAGATTTCACTTATTAAACATTTATACTGAAAAAACTTTATATAAAAAGAAATTGTTCATCGAAAACCGCACCTCCCTATCGTTTCTGAGTTCCGAGATTTTTGCAGTTAAAATGGGTCAGAAACTTCTGGGACACCCAGTACTTAGTAGACTTTTCTACCTTGGTGTATAATATACTATTTCAGTATTGAAAATACTTAACCACAATAATGCAAAAATTACCAATGCACAATTTAATTTATGGAAAGGATTGCTGATGGTGACAGCAACGTGTACAAAAAAAGTATTGTTAGCTGCACCATATGGACCTCAATTCCACGTAGAAAAAATCGAATGCAAAAATCATGTATTGAGAAATTACATGACTAAACTGACCGATTTAAAAAATAATACCGCATACGACATTGAACAAAGAAAGGTTTTGGGGTTAAAACTGGAGAAACTGAGAATAGGTATTAGTTCAGCCATAGTTTTCTGGACTAAAATTTGATGGTATGGCATTCCCAGAGAGAGTAATGCAATTAAAAAGGGATATAGAAAACGGACCATTACATGTGTTTGGAGGTCATACGGAATGCATTCGTAACCAAAGCTCTTTGGCACCGAAGAAAAAAGAATTTTGAAACGAGTGGTAGGAGAAGCAAATGCGGTAGAAAAGCTAAAACAAAATAATTTTTACAATGAGACTGTTTCGCGCAACAGGAGAGTGGCAGATCATGCGTGGAGCTTGTTGCATAACGTCAACAACAATTTGGCGGAATGTTACAACTCTATTGTAGGAAAATTTGTTGGTGGAAAAAAAACTTTTCGTTGAAAGGTGGGTACACAGCAAGGTGTAAAGGTGCTGCTTTGTCTTTTAACAGCAATAGTGATTCCTACGAATTTCAAAAGAAAATGTTGAGAAATGGACCAGGCTTCTACACACAAAAGCATTGCAGACAAATAGCAAATTAAAAAAAATCAACGCTTGCGAAAATACAAATGCTCGCAAAAATCATTGTTGTTTGTTGCATTATTTACATCAATCTCTAGGTTATAGCTTTATATTTTTTGTTTTTTTATTTCTAAGACCATTTGTACTAATATATTAATTTTGAATATATAATTGTATTTTTTTGTAAAATGAAAAATAAACATTTTTTTCTCTCTACTAAACTAAATTCGAAAACATAAATTTGTTAACATTTCAAAGCCAACTAAAACAGACTTTTAAAAAGTACTGCACGAACGAAAATAGTGATACCAAAAAAAAAGACGCATTTGGTTTGTCAATACATAAAATGTTCCATTATGGCCGGGTAATAAAACGATTATCTACCCATTACCGTAATAAAGTTGGCTTGCACCGAAGTTTCTACCTGAACAATCTACAGCGCCTCTCGCGGCCAAGTTGGAGAACTAAATGTGCAAAATATACAAAAATGACATGTGATTATTTAAACAATACACCCTTTTTTTAAACTGGTTATTACTGATTTATATCAAGTACAGCATTTTACACATGTCTGCTTATTTTCGTTTCTAAAAGTATCGTAGACATGAAGATACATCGTCCTCTACGTTCTTGCTTTTATTTAAATAAATAATTTTTTCTTCGTCTTGTTTTAGATTCAGCGGGCTAGGGAATAGTATTATTAATGTTAATCCAAAAAATCAAAAGGCTATCTTTAGATCTAGATACCAAAGAATGCAAAAACAATAAAAATAAAACGATTGCGGTCTACTTTTTACGTGATACATTTTTTTTAAATAATGAAACATATTCAGCGGGGTAGATATTAAAAATACGCGTAATTTGATGTATGATACATATAATAAAAAAAATGAATTACACCCAAAAAATGAAAAAATAACCAATTTTGGCCGGGAGGATCAGCCTTAACAACCTAAAATTTAAGTCTAGAATCTAATCCAAGTCTATAACTACTTATTGCCAAAGGTGTATTCTTTTTTGAATCAAGTAGTTCGAATATATTTTGTTAAAAATTGGGAAATTGGCGTATATTATGGTCATTGCATCATCATATTGTTTAGTATGGTAGGTATACAGTGAAAAAATACTATACTGTTACCAAAATGGAGCCTAATTTTACATTCTTACTGTAACTGGACTATCACTCTGAGGTTGATTCTTACAACTTTATAAGATTTTATAATTTAGTAGAGCAACAAGATCAGTGATGATAGTTCTTATCGTAATAACATACAAAGCATTTTAAATTTGTTCATCGAAAATATACACGTATGACGAGTTTTTGTATTATAATTCTGTTCGAGTCAGTTCCCCTGAAACCATTCACGCCAATGTGAATTGAGTGTTAAAATAGCAAAACACGAAACACAAATATTGAAATGTTGTAAGCGCAATACCAATAAATACAAATTTAGTTCTAAAATAATGTAGCTTGATAAAACAGGTTTTTCATGTTCGAGATACACATGTATGCCCTCAAGTGAAACTGCAATATGTATTACACTGTTTCAATATTCGGACTTTATTATGTGAGGTACTTCTGTAGTTTTACAGTGAAAAAGAAGTATTTATTTGTTACATCATGGCACAAAATAGTAATTAAATCACCGTATCTGTTGCAAAAAATGACCAATAATTGCTAAAAACAAAACAAAGAGACGGTCATTACTCTTGGATTTATGTTGCAAAAACTAATAATTGTTAGAAACAAAAAAAGGAGAGGGTCATCACTCTTGTATTTCGGTTAGACCAATAGAGAAAAGTAAATTTGAATTACCCAGCATATGCACAAGATACACTTTTTTGAAATAGTAGCCATAAAGGCCGTTATTTAGAAATAGTTAAAGTATTACACTTTTACATGTAAATTTGTAATTTCAAAATTATGCCATTTACATTCTTTTTCTCTAGGAATCAAGATTGCTACAATGTTCTATTGATAGTACTGTGTCTGATTGTATTTATCAATGTATAACTTATAACTCTACATTATTTGCTAAGTTTATTGCATTTGTTTCTTCCAAACTTATCATTCTTATATTTAGTTGTTTTTTTAAGAGTGACCATTAATTATTGTTGTGTTATAAGAAGCGGTTAAACCCACCTTGCCATTTCATGCAAATAGTAAGTTTAATCAATTAACATAAAGATTCTCTAACAATGTCCGCTAACACGTAAGCTTTCTAGTGTCTTGTCTCAATTAGAATACAGTAGGAGGAGAATATGAATTTTATGCTTATGTTATTACAACTGAAATAGTCGGTAATAACTTTGCTGATTTATATAAATTGAGAATTCCTTTAAACTTAGGTTTTGTAAAAAAATCATTACTTAAATTATTGGATTTCTAAAAAACAGTTCTATTTGGGAATGTAAATATTTGCTCGCTGTATCCTACAAATTTAGAAAATTTATTTACATAGTGATACTAAAACTAGAACCATGCTATGGACATAATATTTCACTATGAGACTTTGATTACAAAAAGTCTGAATTGTTTTAATTCCAGATAAATGTCAAACGTTGAAGGATTATCTAAAGTGTATTGTTATAACCTTTCATAACTCGGTATGATTAATCGTTATAAGACATGCAACTGAACAAATTCCAAAAATGTATCCCTTGTTTGAACTACAACCCTTAACACATGTTTTCAGGTAAGTTTACTGAAGGTAACTATTTTCCGAGCCACAGAAGTCAGAAACACTAAAAATATTTACATTTTTGTTCATTTTTTCCGATAAGCCCCTAAGCGAGAAATACCATACAGTAAATCCATGCTAATACGAACAGTTATCACGTAAACGCTCAAATTCGTTTTAACCGAGTTGGACAATATTCATTTTTACAAATCGTCATACTCGAAAATTAAGTACAAGTGCACGTACTTTTTAAGAAGACATGCCTGCGTCAAGTCAGAAAATAATGCTTGGTTGGCATATTATTTGCCGTCTATTTATATAGGGTGATTCATAAGAGTACGAGCCTACTATTCCAAAAATAGGCAACCCAAAATACATATCACATGGTTACTGCGACATCTAAATATTGTTGTTTGACTTACTTAACAATTTACTGGATTATGCAAAGTTTTAATAATATATATTCAAATGAGAAAAACATCATGATAATAAGTTTGGCAAATGTCGTAGAAATACTTCAACGGGGGCAAGATTTGTTGTTTCACCTTCTGTGATATGCATTTTGGGTTGCCTATTTTATCGAATGGAAGTAGTGTACTAACCTGCTATAGAAGTTAGTTTCTTTTGTTCTTTGTACGAATTTAAAAGAAAGGAAATTTAAAATAATGACTATAATGTCTAAGTGCCAGAAAATAATGTTTAATAATTACCTTCAAAAATAGTGACTATTTCCTAAATACTGACGTAATTCCCATCGTTGTTACTTGTAGACTGTATTGCAAGTTTATCATTTATTTGTAGTTTTATCGAGGAAGTTCCCTATGCTATAATTCACAATATTCTTTTTGTAAAATTAGGCAAGCAACCAAACTCAGCGAGCTTACTAAGAATAATGCAAAATGGATATAAACAATTAAAAAAGCCCAAAGAAATGCCAACATCCTGTGTAACAAAATCAATTTTCCTTTCGGTTTACTTTTTTTAAAGCTATATCCTTCAAGCATGCGGTTGCTGTCTATGTTTAATAATTTGATAGGTATCTATAAAATACTCAATCATTTGAACGCGTATTTATTTAGGTATTTATTACTAAAGCAGTTTAATAGCGGATACATTTGATGTTTACGTCTGCCGTTATTGGCAATAATGTAAATCTACTTTGCTGTTGTTTACAATTTCAGATTTACGTATGTATGCTGCAGAAAATATTGTTTAATAATTACCTTCAAAAATAGTGACTATTTCCTAAATACTGACGTAATTCCCATCGTTGTTACTTGTAGACTGTATTGCAAGTTTATCATTTATTTGTAGTTTTATCGAGGAAGTTCCCTATGCTATAGTTCACAATATTCTTTATGTAAAATTAGGCAAGCAACAAAACTCAGCGAGCTTACTAAGAATAATGCAAAATGGATATAAACAATTAAAAAAGCCCAAAGAAATGCCAACATCCTGTGTAACAAAAACAATTTTCCTTTCGGTTTACTTTCATATTCGAAAATAGAAATTCATTGTCCCCATAAAGTTTAATAATAAAACCGCAACATACCCATCGCGCTAGGCTCTACATATCACAATAATTATTTCTTATTATTCTCCAAATTAAAAATTATACCATATAACAACGGCTTGTAAAATTTATTAGTATAACTTATTACCTATCTTCCTTTAATAACGATTAAAGTTTTTAAATATTTTTTTTTGTTTTTCGCTTTCAGCTTGAATCGATTACTTAATATTTAGAATGCCAACATTGCCATCTTTGACATTGGTTTCCGAAACCCCCTGTACAAATAAATACCATAATTCATATATTCAGAAATTGTCCCAATTTAATATTGACAGTTTTCGGAATCACCAAGTTAATACAAATTTCCTATGTTCACACATTAGAAACGTTGAAGATTGCAAATAGAATTCATTCAACTTCTCGTGCTTCGCAGTTGAGTAGGTTCGAGTAATAATAGCCCTGGTTATAAAATTTATTTAGAACAATCAGAAATTGGTTTCATTATGCGTGGTGTATCTCAAACAGTCGTTTAGCACCTGTATGATTCATAAGTGCCTACTGATAATTATATCGTTCATTCAACTACGTAGCATACTTGAATTATACCATGAAGGCTTCTTATTAAAATATCAAATGTTAACAATGTCGGTGGGTAGGATGTAAATTGCTGTCCTTCATTGTTTCGTGCATAAATCCACCCTAACAACAAAAGCATGAAACTGAATATTAAAATATTTTACTTAAGAGCTCCAGAGGTATAATATTGTTCAAATTGGATTCCCGGATAGCATAGCCAACAAACATTATAGCAGAATTTTTGCTGAAGCAATATACATAAGGGTAATAAAACAAAATATTATCTAACCGCCTCCACACTAGATATACTATTTTTTCCTATTTTTTATAGAAACATGTTTTCGTAAATACGGTTCTAGGCAGTATTCGCTACCACGTTCTGTATCAAACAGGATGTGCAAAGATAGTGTTAATTCAGATTATTTCCAGAAGAGAATATTGCAAGAGATTAACGAAAATATTAAATTCCTACAAACTTTTCGCATAGGGCAAAAGGCAGTCATAGAAAATCAAAGGAAAGAAATGAATGTGAAAAAAATCTTCTAAATATACAGGCCCAATGTCCCAGCAGCATCTGTGTTTGTTTGATTGAGCGAGATCTAGGACACGGTTCTACCAAGCATCTCGGAACTCTGAGACGGGGCCTACGGCTTAACTTCTTATTCGACAGAACACCCACTTTCAAATTTTCCCCGCCAGAAAAATCTCGCCGTCCTCATTCAGGATCGAACCCGGTGTTGTATTCTAAGGTTCCGGAAGGGTAACAATAAAAGA
This sequence comes from Limonius californicus, assembly GCA_014611495.1. Classification (NCBI taxonomy): domain Eukaryota; kingdom Metazoa; phylum Arthropoda; class Insecta; order Coleoptera; family Elateridae; genus Limonius; species Limonius californicus. The sequence goes on along the minus strand of JABXWE010001467.1, from coordinate 732 downwards.
ACTGCACGCTTCGGTGTCCTGAATACGAATGCTTTATTCACATAATAGTAACGGCTACATATGGATGTGTCTCTTGTACCCAGTCCATGTACAATATACAACATCTCCCTTACAAAACTAAACATAATCCTTATACCTAGATGGCTGCTGAACTGCTCTGCCAGTTCTAGTCACATAAGTAGTATTCTTAAAGCTAGCGTTAACATCATTACCATTAGTAACTATACTAGACCTAGTACATCTAGGGGTAACTAAAGAATTATCAGTAAGTGGAAAGTCGACATCTTCTGTACTTGGATTTATAAACCTCCTATTTCTAACAACTGAAGAATTATTTTCCAACTGTATTTTGTACGACCTTTCACCTAGTCTTTCTGATATTACACCCTTTTTCCACTCTTTGCATGGTAACGACTGAAATCTAACTATGCTATTCTTTTCCAACTCCGGAAGCTGTTTTACACCTTTTTTGTTGTGGTACATTTCCTGCTATTTCTTTTTTTCATCGAGATTTTTATTATATTGATTTTTATTTATTTTTATTCTTTTACTTGGCAACAAATCTCTGAGAGATCTATTCATTAGAATATTTGCAGGTGAATGTGTGCCATCTATTGGGGTATTTCTATAATTTAAAAGTGCTAAATATACATCATGTCCACTAGCAACTGACTGTTTTAAAATGTTTTTTACTGTCTGTGTATGACGTTCCACCATTCCGTTTGACTGAGC
>JABXWE010001465.1:0-29372 GCA_014611495.1 Limonius californicus | reverse complement strand
TAACTACTTTAAAAGATCCTGCTTCCAAAGCACTACTTGCTTTTTTATCTTGTAAGTGCAAGGCGGCTTGTGGTAGAGCCTGCGGATGCAGGAAAGCAGGTGCAGGATTGAGATGTTCAATGGTTTGCGGTGTCTGCAATGGAAAGTCTTGTGAAAATATCAGCCAAGTGACACTGAACGAATCCGACGAAGAAGACCTCCATTCGCTGCTTGATGATTCTTTATCGACTGCAGAAGGAAAATCCGACGAGTTGAAGGAAATTGACATCGATTCTGAAGCTGAGGTAATCATTTTCCCCGTTGAAGATATGGAAATCAACGAGCCAGGTCCGTCTGGCCTTTGCCAAAGATAATTTTAGTACCTATGTGGATTAGGCCTACAGGGGAAACCACGTTAAAAAAAATGCGCCGTCTACTTTACCTCTTGGGTGGTGTGGAAACAAATACAGCATTTTAAATCGAAAGTAATTGATCATAAATTATTAACATGGATTAATTAATGAATTAATCGATTAATTGAACAAAAGATATGTCACTGTTTCGTGATAAATATTTATAAAGTCCTAAAATATTAGATTTGGGGACCCCTACTACACATATTATTTCCGAAATTCGCCTCTACAGAAAACTTACGCAAAATTTTTAATTTGGCGAGGGCATTTAAAATTATACGCATATATGGAGATAGTTAGGGGCAGTTTATAGAAATTAGCAGAATATGTTGTCATTCAATCAGTTCTTGAGCCTAAACGGCTCACTTTAGCAAAAATATGCTAAGAACATTTCTTGTAGGAAATTTCTTCCTCTTCAATTTTGCATATTTTTTCGAAAAACGCACAGTTTTGGAGATAAATGAAAAAAACTATTTTTGGGCGCCATCTTGACAAGATGGCGGCGCCGGCGGCATGTCTCGGAATGTGCATTTTGTGAATTTTAGTTCTAGATCCCCAAACCTATAAACCTACAAAGTTTCAAAACTTCCGGACTTATTTCCAGGTAAAAATCCCCAATGACTGGACTACATCACGTGATCGTTGTTTGTGCCGTTTCCGCAGTGTCTAGGCGACGTGAGACGAGGCTGGGTTGCACAGCAAGCATTTTAACGCTTCAGTCCATGTCCTGATCCATTTCACTCATTCACTACTGGCGATAAATCGAGTCCTTGACACGATATTTGTTTTTGTGTTAATTCGATCATTGTTTTAAGGCGTTCTAGAACAGCTCGAGTTGGTCCTGGCTCCAATAGTCCAATCGGAGGCAGTTGCACTCGTGTCGGTGCAAACGATAGATTTAAGTATTTTCAATGGCGACAGGGACGTATTTTAGTATTTTAGTAAATTTAATAATTTATAGAAACATGACGTCTAGAAATAGAAGTTTTATTTGGAATAATTTTACAAAAATTTCTTTTGAACGGGCCAAGTGCGATATGTGCTCAATTACGTTATCGATTAAAGGTGGTTCAACAACCAATTTAATTAGACATACTAAGACTAAACATCCGGTTGTCAATATTGATAGTTTGATAAACTGGGTACATATGTTGTAATTCTAGGTAAACTATCAAATACAGGGATAGTATCAGCAACAATTTATTTTAAAAAGTTTCAACCAGAAGCTTGCACGTCACAATCTTCGCATTCACCCCCATCTTTCTTTCTTAGCGTGAGAAACGGTAAATCCTCGGCAAATCTAAAAACAGTGCTACATTCAAAGCCCAATACTAATAAAACTTATTGCAAATGATTACCTGCCATTTATCTTAGTGGAAAAAATTTGTAGGTATGTTAAACCCATCATAAAATTTACCAACACGTAAAACATTATCTACAATAATGACAAATGTGTACAACCAGTTATCAGAAATTCTTAAAAATGATTAAAAACAGCAACAGTGGTTTGCATAACGACGGACGGATGGACGTCACTAAATAATGACTGTTATTTAGCACTCACTACACATTTCATAATGACAAATGTGAAATGTGATCTTTTTTACTTAATTGTTTTAAACCTAATGAAAGTCATACAGCGGAAAATTTAGCGCCGTTAATGCTAAAGCTTCACGTTCAATTTATGCATACCTTTTCTCGGTTTGACTTGAAGTTCTTGACCCATACGCTGTTATTTCACGTACCCCTTCATTTATTTGAATTAACACACTTCCAAGACCATCTGCACTAATAATCGTTGATTTTGACGAATAAAAAAATGCTACGCAGGAGCTTCTTGTAACAACTTTTTAATGTTTTCTAGAGCGTTTTGTTGTGCTTGGCTCCATGTAAACATACTATCATTTTTTAACAATGAACTTAGTGTTTTTAATAGTTGTGATTTGTTTGGTATAAATCTAGATGCAAAAGTAATCATTCCTAACAACTGCTGCACTTCCTTTTTTGAAATTGGTTTTGGATATTTAACAATTGCCTCTTTTCGATCCGGATCTATCGATACTGCCCTTGCACTAATTACATAACCTAAAAATTTTACCTAATTTACCCCTTTTAAACAAATATTTCTATAAAGGGTAATCTCTTTCGTTTGTAATCTATAAAGGATTTGATCTAGAAATGCGTCATGTTCTTTTGCAGTATTTATATTTTGTACTACTATGCATAAGTAAATCGCCTACATGCATTACCACTCCATTAATATCCGATATGTATTGCTAAGCTTTATAAACACACTACTCGCTTTATTTATTCTGGCACTCAGTTGTTTTATCACTCCATCCTCTACCGACACTACACTACCCAGATTTATGAAATCCTCTGCTCTTTCTACTTTCTCTCCATTTGCTGTGATGTTTTCGGTTCCTCCTGTATACCTGCACATCAGTTTGGTTTCCTTTTTGTTAACTTTTAACCCTACTTTGTTGCAAGGATGGTAAAGTAAAATAAATAGGGTAATCTATTTAGAAAACCTGACTTTGTTGGACTTTATGTTCAACCTTTCCACTTTCTCTTGCATTTGCTTCCTGCCATGGGAAAGGAAGCATACATAGTCGGCGAAATTCATGTTTCCTATAAACTTATCTGAAGGTTATCTCTCTCTTTTTATTTTGGACCGTCTTCTTTTGTACTTCATTCCTTACTACTAAAAACAATAGCAGCGACAGTATGCATCCTTGTCTCACTCCTGGTTTAGTCTGGAATTTTTCTGATAGAACTCCCTCATGTAATACTCTACATTTGTAGTTCTTATACCCTACTTTTATTAGGTTTATTAAATATAAGGCCATACTTCTATTTTTAAGCGCAATCCATATGTAGCACTATCCACTGAGTCAAACGCTTTTTCCTAATCGATAAATAGCATGTATAATAGGGGCTGGAATTCCAACAATTGTTCCAGAATAACTCGCAATGAAACAATCCACTTTACTCCTACCTCTTTTTACCATCATCTGCTTGAATGATTCTATTTAAAATTATTTTCAGAAGGCTTTAGTAACACTTCAAGCTAAGTAGAAGGAAATTAAAACAAATAAATTTAGGAGGAACCACTGTAATCACGTGCCAGTACAAAAATCTCATGTTACCTCCGCTGAACTAGTCTCACTCGTAGTTCTTATAGAGTTCATTTATTGTATTATTACACTTCTCAAATACAGGGTTAGTTAGTTTATAATAAATACAGCAACTTTTAAGAATGCTTGACTTTATTTTTACTGATACATGTAAGATCTTACAAATACTATTGCATAAAACATTTTCTTTAGAATAATATGGCAATTAACATGTTAAAAGCTTCAAATTGCTGACATCTATTATTATTTATCTTATCATTTAATTTATATATATATACAAACAATCATAAATTTTACAATTAAACGGTTTTTTTCTTTCCTCTATGAGTTCCTAAATGTCGTTGCAAGCTATTCTTATGTGCACTTTCAAAGGCACAAATATTGCAGTTAAAGGGTTTCTCTCCCGTATGACTTCTCATATGTATTCGCAAGCTATTCTTCTGTGCACTTTCAAAGTAACATATATAGCACTTAAATGGTTTCTCTCCCATATGATTTCTCATATGTATTTGCAAACTATACTTCTGTGCACTTTCATAGTCACACTGATCACACTTGAATGGTTTCTCTCCTGTATGAGTTCTCATATGCCTTTGCAAGCTAATCTTCTGAGCACTTTCAAAGTCACATACATTGCATTTGAAACGTTTCTCTCCTGCGTGATTGTTCATATGTATTTGCAAGCTATACTTATGTGCACTTTCAAAGTCACATATACTGCACTTGAAGGGTTTCTCTCCTGTGTGATTGTTCACATGGATTTGCAAGCTATATTTATGTGCACTTTCAAAGTCACATATATTGCACTTATAGGGTTTCGTTCCTGTATGAGTGCTCATATGTCGTTGCAAGTTATTCTTGTGTGTACTTTCATAGTCACATCTATAGCACTTGAAAAGCTTCTCTCCTGTATGATTTCTCATATGTAGCCGCAAGCTATTCTTCTGTGCACTTCCATAGTCACACTGATCACACTTGAATGGTTTCTCTCCCGTATGAATTCTCATATGTATTCGCAAGCTATTCTTCTGTGCACTTTCATATTCACATTGATTACACTTGAATGGTTTTTCTCCCGTATGAATCCTCATATGTATTCGCAAGCTATTCTTCTGTGCACTTTCATATTCACATTGATTACACTTGAATGGTTTTTCTCCCGTATGAATTCTCATATGTATTCGCAAGCTATTCTTCTGTGCACTTTCAAAATCACATATAGTGCATTTAAAGGGTTTCTCTCCCGTATGATTTCTCATATGTAGTCGCAAGCTATTCTTCTGTGCACTTTCATAGTCACACTGATTACACTTGAATGGTTTCTCTCCCGTATGATTTCTCATATGTATTCGCAAGTTACTCTTCTGTGCACCTTCATAGTCACACTGATCACACTTGAATGGTTTCTCTCCTGTATGAGTTCTCATATGTGTTCGCAAGCTACTGTTATGTGGAGTTTCAAAGTCACATATATTACACTTAAATGGTTTTTCCCCCGTATGTATTCTCATATGTATTCGCAAGCTATTCTTTTGTGCAGTTTCAAAGTCACATATATTGCATTTGAAGGGTTTCTTTCCTGTATGAGTGCGAATATGTTGTTGCAAGTTAATCTTCTGTGCACTTCCATAGTCACACTGATCGCACTTGAAGGGTTTCTCTCCTGTATGATTGTTCATATGTATTTGCAAGCTATACTTCTGTGCACTTTCATAGTCACATTGATCACACTTGAATGGTTTCTCTCCTGTGTGAGTTCTCATATGCCTTCGCAAGCTAATCTTTTGTGTAGTTTCAAAGTCACATATACTGCACTTAAAGGGTTTCTCTCCTGTGTGACTGTTCATATGTATTTGCAAGCTATACTTATGTGCACTTTCAAAATCACACATATTGCACTTAAAGGGTTTCTCTCCTGTGTGATTGTTCATATGTATTTGCAAGCTATACTTATATGCACTTTCAAAGTCACATATATTGCACTTAAAGGGTTTTTTTCCTGTATGAGTGCGAATATGTTGTTGCAAGTTAATCTTCTGTGCACTTCCGTAGTCACATTGATTATACTTGAAAGGTTTCTCACCTGTATGAGTTCTCATATGTATTCGCAAGCTACTCTTCTGTACACTTTCATAGTCACACATAATGCACTTGAAGGGCTTCTCTCCTGAACGAGTGCTCATATGAGTTTGCAAATTACCTTTGTGTGCACTTCCATCACGTACATTGAATTTATACAATTTTTCCCCTTTATGAGTTTTAATACTTTGTTGCTTGGTGTGCTTTAGTGGAGGCTCTAGTATTACATGATCTTCATTGTTACTACATATTTCAGTTTTTACATCTAATTCTTCATGTAATGATTCCAGTTTGATGGACCAATCATTATCGTATTTAGCATCATGTTTTAAATCGGATGGTTCTGAAGGCAATTCTGATGGTTGAATCTCTTCTTGTTTTACTGCAATATATTATCTAGTTTATATGTGGATTAGTGAACAATACATAGATAACTAGACTAGCACAAGGTCATGTTAAATAGACTCCCAGATTGTCCCAGTTTTAAATAAATAGCAATTAAGATAGAATTTGAGTTTTACACTGCATCAAGAAATATTAATATTTGGCCAATTTTAACGCAAGTTATCATATTATTATAGTTGCTACAAATTATACTGACATGCACTGTAAAAATACAGAAACCATCTTATCATTTATTGAAAAAAAAAACGCTTTTTTACTATGATTTACAATTCGTTCTACTGCTTAACTTAGAATTGATTTTAGGTGCATAATACAAATTTACCTTTCATTTTCAAATCACTCCGAGATAATTTTTCATTAATTTTGGTTTGATGCCAGATATCGCCTGTAGAATCTATATAATTTGATAGCGAAGTCACACTGGTAACATTGGGCTTGACATCTTCATTCGTATTAGATAAAGTATCCATGTTGATATGCACACGGTCTTCTATAGTACACAAATGTTCTCCGATATCTGCCTATTCCTAATCCTAGGGGAAGGATAGGTAAAACAGTTAGAATGTGCTAAAATGTAATTGTATAAAGTATATATGCAATTATCACTCACCTTTGTTGTAGAAATGTGTAATAGTAAAAACTGTTATTAATGATAGTCAAATGCTTTTTTAACGCTTCGTCATCTAGTGACAAATTTCATGTCGTTCATAATATTCTTTTAGGTTATGTCTCTTTAGGAAAGTAATTGAGTGATTTGAACTACTTTCGAACCTTATACAAAATGAATCAACAAATAGCGCACCAGCTATTGATGCTAAGACCAATAGTTCATAGAGCAAATAATACGAAATTAAAATTATTACATTGTGTAATATTGCAGTCTTTTGTAGAATACCACCAACATAATTTTCCATACAGGTTGGCTGTGGAAAACACAAGATGTATCTTTGCTTATTGTGTGCCGACTTTGAGTATTGTACGTTCAAGATGTATGGAAACCAAACTCCATCCCCTTTATACGATATTGTCAGTTGAGTTTGATATGGGCGCAACGACATTTTCGATAAAACGGCTCGTCGGGTTATTCAGTAGTGGGTACTAAATATAAGACAGCTAAAATATTTATTTTTCGCGGGTTAGTTTCTTTGCACGAAACACGAAAATAAGAGGAAACTTGACAGCTATGTAATATTAATGTTGTATGCTTTATGCTAAATCATTTAGCAATTACTATGGAAAAATATTAAAAAATATTTGTTACGTAATTATTATTATCTACGCCAGCCGACTCTTTTGACAACACAAATCAGTTACTAAATAATTCATTTCCACATCACTATGAGGTAGAGGTACCAGCGCATTTTTTATGTAGTATCCCCAATAGGTCTAATCCACAGTTGAATAAAGTAGCTGCCAATCCTTTTCAGTACCTAAACACGAATTAGGTTCTTATTAACAAACAGAATAAATATAACGGACAGAAATAAATGAGAAGTTAAAATTTTCTGTAAATTAATGAAACCGTTCAAAATGGCCACCAACAACATTATGATATTCTGCACATCTCACTGCAATTGAAATTTGTACGCATTGGAGCATGTGTTCGTTTAATGTTACAGCCGCTAGGTTGATACGATTTGTTAAATCGTCTACATTGTTTACTTGCGTGAGATATACCAAATCCTTCAGATAGTCCCATAAATAAAAATCTAAAGCCGTTACACCAGGTGACCGTGGTGACCAAGCTATAGCACCACCACGATCAATCCACCGATCGGGAAAATGATTTTGAAGCCAATCTTTAACCGTGATTTCATAATGGGCTGGAGCACCATTTTTTAGGCACCACATATTTTGCCTAATTATCAGTGGAGGCTCATTAGAAGATTACTTTAAAAGGAAAAGAGACATAACAATCATAACAAACCAAGACAATCGTAAGGAATAAACCTTTAAAAGAAGCAGAAACGCTCAGATCGCTGGTGGTTAAGGATATACTTTGCGAAGTGAACCGCAGGAGTTGGAATCCGCTTTTTTGCTTAGTTTTTTTTAAATAATTTCTTACGGAAAACCGTTTATATCTACAGTGTAATTGTAAATGATTGAGGACAGTTTGAATTTACCGCCACAAATGTTAGTGTATTCCACATGTTGGTTGTGGCTATATCAATACAGGGGCGGGGCTTTTCATAAATACATATTTCATGGTCGCCGTATTTATGATTTCCGCTGGGCATTTTGAACAATTGTTGTAAAATATTGTTAAATTAATTTGGAATATTTTCACTTATTGTTAAGACGAAATTCCAAGTTTATTGTGTATTAATTGTTTTAATTAAAAAGAAAACTATTGATTAAAATCGTTATTAACAATTAATATATATCCCTATTTCAGACGCCACTGATGAGAAATAAACAGCTGACAGGATTACTGTATTTGCTACCAACATGACAATAATTTCTTATGGCGGTAAATTCAAACTATCCTCAATCATTTACAATCACACTATACGTCCAACTGTGTTATTATTCTCTAAAAGCATACCATACAAACACGCCTGTCTTTCTATCTTTAATAAGAAACTATATAGTTTTATTTAAATGATAAGTTTACCACTACACATTTAATAATATATAATAATCGAATCCTTTAATACTAATTATTAACTCAACCAATAATTTAATATAAATCAAATGTTCGAATGAATTACCATTTACTTTCAAACAGTAACCCAAATGATTATAAAATTCTCTCCGCACTTCAACAAGAGATCATTCATTCAAACTAATTGTCATGGATATTAAGATATTTGGTGCTACATCTTGTGTTGTGAATCCGTATATTTATTACAAATTGAACGGTTTCTTATTTTTTCAGATATTTCTGCAATCGTCCCGGGCCAAAAAATATTTTGCCCCGCTAGTATAAACCTATTTTCAATGCCACTGTGGCGTACATGAACTTTTTCCATCATTATTTTCCTTAAACTGTATGGAATAAGAATCCGGTTATTTCTAGAAACCAAACCGGCTTGCATTGCCAAACCATTTTGAAATTTAAAATAAATTTTTACTTCATCAGGAACATCTGATAGGTATATTTTAGCCATCCCGTAATTATAACAGTTATTAATTTCTGAAGTGGCAGGTTTTCGAGGGTTTCTGATTCGATAGATTTGATTCTTGCATCAGTAAATGTAAACCAGTAATTAAGTTTATCTTCTTAATGTCTTCAAAATAATTATTTTCATTAGACGATATACAACATACAATATTTTCTTTTCCTTTAACATATTGTACATTTATATTATACCGTTGTAAACTCATGAGCATTAATTCTAACCTCTTAGGTGTTTCTTAACAATGCTAATCAGCTAATCATAATATTTCAATATTTTAATATTAGAAACCGCACCTTCTAGTTTATTAAACTCTTGCTCTTCCACCTCAGTCCATTTCCAAGTCCTAAACTCAATTGACGCAAGTGCACACATTTAGTAGGTACCAAGATTTCTTATAAAACAGCTTAAATAATTAACTGCGCCTAAGAAACGTTGTATTTATTTTTGATTTATTAGCAGGTGTTGGCATTTGTTAGATTGCTACAATGCTTGACATATCTGCTTCGAGACCCTCATTTTGTCAACACATGTCCATAAAATTTGACAGATGTTTGGCAAAGTTTTAACGTAGATCTATTTACTTTAAAATCATTTTTCCTGAACCTATCTAATAAGTTACGTAGATTGTCATTGTGATCCACCAATGCTTCCTCCATGGTCTCCCCTGAACCAAAGATTAAAACATCATCTGCCGCAACTTCCACACTCTTCAAATCTTGAGTTAGTTCGTGCATTTTCTTCGCGAACAATTCAGGACTCGGCGAGATACCAAGTGGTAGACGTAACTATCTACACCGTGCGAATGGAGTCCAAAAGCATGTTAACTTGCTGCTTTCTTTCGTCAGCTTCAAAGTTCAAAACCCTTTGGTAGTATCAACGGAAGAGAAAATATTGGCCTTGCCCAACTCTGGTAGAATCTTATCTATGGTCGTAAATTGATAACGTGGCCTCTATAGAGCTTGATTTAACGATATTGCATAAAAGCATATACGAAAAGAATTAGCTTTTTCAACAATCAGTGTATTGCTTATCCAATCCGTGTGTTGTTCTTCCTTGACAGTGATTCCTTCACGTTCTGCATTATCTAACTCTTGTTTCAATTTACTTTTTAAACTTACTGGTATTCTTCTAGCTGGTTGTATAATAGCTTTAACATTTGTATTAACTTCCAGTTCTACTTCTCCTGGTTCTTCATCATAACTTTGAAATACGTCATCATAGTCAGCTAGAATTTCTTCAGTTTCTGCGCTGTAAATTTTATTTTGCACAGCTGTATGCAAAACTTCACTCGCCGTAGTTATTTCATTGCAATATTTTATCAAATTCAGCGTTGAACAAGCGTTAAAGTATAATAGTGATGCGTGGTCTACGTTTACAACATGGAAAGTTATAAGATATTTACGACCTTTGTGTTTACAAGGTAGTTTGACTTCACCTAATACCTGGATCGTACCTCCTTCAAAACTTTTCAACTTGCATTTGGAATCGCTAAGCATAGGTTTAGTATTACCCATTAGATCAGCTAAACATTTATAACCTATAACACAAACACTAACTCCTGTATCCAGATGACTGCTAATTGATTTCTATTTGTAACGGTCCGCCCACGTGGGGACGGTTGCCTGGTTTTAGCTCAGAGGCAGAAGTTCGTAATATCATGCGGAGAGACTGTAATGGTTATAAGAAGATTTATTATATTTAAATGTTACAATAAGGGCAAAAATATATTTGATTATGAGGTTATAAATAAAATAATAATGTCTGCAAAATCCTGGTCGGTACGGTACGCCCCTGGATAGAATCGGAAGTTCGATTGAATGGTCGGCGAAGATTGTGTTCCAGCTGTAGGCCGCGCACAGGTGTACGCTGTGTTTACATAAACAAGCAAAAATGGTTGCCACCTGGCAGTTAGTTTACATGCGTTTAGCAGACCCGAAACTACTAATATGAATCTTTTCAGTGTTCACACAATTATTAGATTAACTTTCCACCTGACACGCTTATTGGTTAATTTAATCCACCTGGGGAGTGTGTCTTCGCTGGTTCAATGAACGTTTTGCTAAATCCGGATCTGCTGGGAAAAGTTCTTGGTTTCGTAATCTCGCCGGTAAATGAATTTAAATGTTCCGTAGAATATTGTAAAAATAAAATTTGACTGTACGGTGAGTACTTGAAATTATTAATGCCTAATTTCAAAGATACGTACAATCTGGCCTGATCGACTATTACCTGCGTACGTATTATTAAATTAGTTCGGAAATTCCCAATTACGGGAAAATATGAAAATCAAAGGTCAGATTAGCCTTGCCTGACCGGCTTATAAAACCTCTAACCTCTTATTTCTCTGGTGTCAACCTGATTGAGACTAACTGGCATAACCTGCTAGATATCAATCAAGGTAACCCCAACAGTGAAGTGTTCCACAAAATGAATAAATGCGACACCGTAAAGCTACGCGGATTTTATGGAATTCTTCGACGAACTGGAATATTCTCACGGACTGAGAATATTTTGGCGGCTCAACTTCGGTTAGCTTTCTTCTCTGGCGGACTGGTAATTCTATTCTAGGCTGACTTCTTCCTTGAAGCTTTCGACTCATAGGTATCAAATTTATGCTAAGATGCTGTATATATAGGGTTCCCTTTCTCTATGCGTCTCCTCCGGAGTGTGTTCGAACGCGATGATGAGTGTGTGGGGGAAAACAATTTAGAACTCCACTTGCACTGCTGCAGACGCCTCTTTCAGGAACTAAAGCGACCTAACATTTAATTATCAAATGCTGAAACGGTTGCTTCCCGGAAACTTCGTTACACATTGTTCACCAAATTTTAGCAAGTGCGTCATTATGCTACCACCACACTTAGAATTATCTGTTATATTTGCAATTGTGACTTTCAAATCATCAGAATCTGATTCACTTTGTGTTATGTATGAGCGTGAATTGTATGTACATTGATGGTGGGGAAGTTTCGCATCACCAGGTTCAATTGTGTAGTATATGTATATAAGTGTTAACAAATAAACGTGTTCATATTAACTGTGTCTATTTAACTAATACATACCAATATCTAACACTTTGCTTTACTACTTCTTGTACTTTTTTTGTTTTACTACCCTTATGCTTTTTCTTTTGGGTTTTAAACAACAGCTTTCCAGATGCCCCTTCTTTTTATAAATTTCACATTCATGTTTAAAAGCCGGACATGCACCCTTTTACCAAATAAATGTGTTTTATTACAAAATTTGCAGGTTTTTAACTTGTCACCTTTATTCGCAATATTATTATTCGAAACTTTATTCACAACTTTTTCATCTTTGTGTACTTGCTTGAAGCGGTCTTCTGAGACCTCGTTGACTTTACATGCATTGATCACGTCTTTCAGTGACAACTTATCTGGACCTTCTTTTAAAAACTATTTCTAGAGTTCTTGATCTAGTACTCCAAAGGCAATACGATCACGAAGCATAATTTGTTTGATATTTTCTGGCTTAATCTATTAAACTGACAATTTATCTATAATCTTGGTTAACCTTACCAGGTATGCATCAAAACTTTAGGTAGGTAACTTGTAACGAAGTTCTTGGAAACAACGCATTTTTAAATTTATATAGGAAATTTTCGCGTTGTTGGTTTCCCGATAGAGCGCGGGTGGCGCTGCGAGTGGAGTTTAGCGAGGCGGTCCCCCACTACACGCGACACGAGGAGCGAAGAGCCCGAACCAGATCAGATGGAAAACCGGGTACAAAAGGAGCTCCCCGAGGAAAAATCATTAACTTTTGAGTCCAGATCAGAAGAGAGTAGTCGAGCTTTGAAAACCTGTCCTGACCTGAACTCGTCAAATAATTTACCGTATACCTGAGAACCTTGTCTAAAAATCCTGAGAAATTCTGTATTAATCTGGCGCGAACCACATTCTTACAGCAATTACGTTTCCCTATACTTTTGCCTAACCTGGGATTGTAATACCGAGTTTTGTAAAAGGAAATCCAGTTTAAATAAAACCCTTACACTGAATTAATCTGGGTAAACCGCATTCTAGACGTGTATTCCCGTAAATCAATCCGTACACTAGATTAATCTGGCGCGAGCCGCATTCTTCTGGTGTCATCTCCTGTATATAAGTCCCGAGTTTTGCTAAACACAATCCCCGTTCAAATAAATTCATACACTGGATTAATCTGGGTAAACCGCATTCTTCCAGCGTTTTCCTGTCCCATAAATAGGCCAGAATAATTAAAGCAAATTCACGTATTTCACTGTAACTAGCGAAACCCCTGCGAGTGAATTTACTACGAATCAAGTAATATACTTTTGCCGGACGAGGCAACCTACGTTTGGATTGTAAACGTTCTAATTCCACCGAACTTAAATTCACCGAGCTACGACCGCTTATAATTCACAAATTGGGTTCACCACACCCGAACTAACTTTTATTAACGACACCGAAAATTTCAGCTTGATAACCTGTGTATTAATAGCCTATTTTGATTTCTAATTAGCAACCAACATTAACCTAATATTCCGAGACCGCATGGCATCGAGTCTTCCACGACGCTCCCGCTTGTACGCAGAAGAAGGCACGCCATTCGCGGCCAAAACCTGAACTACAGACCGTCCAGGACCGGACTAAGGCCGAATTTAATCGTGTTTAGAATAATCAAATATTATCAATAATCAAATATTTAATTAAGTTAGATTTGTACAAGCAATAGGAATTAACATTATAAATTTTAACAAACTTTATATCCAGCGGACCCTGGGCTATGAGCTTGCCCGGAAGTTACCAGTATCACAAACTATAATTGATTACAGGTATGAAATTGCCAACGTTCATACATCGGATGCTTTTTTGTAACTAACTTTTCATCTATTTTGGTCAAAACTAGTGCAACACTTACTTTATCTACATCTGTCAAACCAAAATTATTAGTACCTATATTTTATTTTTGCTGCATCTCCAATAATGGATTACAAAATATTCACTTTTTGTGATTCTTTGTCAGACAACCACTTATCCGTACCTGTGGCTATTACGTATGTGTTCCAATTTGACTGAAACTATTCGTAGTTTTCGCGAATATCTTCTGATTCAACTTGCACATGACTAATTTGACTTTGACCATCCGTGGAATTTACACCTCGGGATGATAAACTTGCTAACTGCTTCTGCATAAGTTCTAACTGACCTTTTAACAAACTCATGGTTTCCGTTTGTAAACTTAGAAATTCTTGTAATTCAGCCATAGTGAAAATGTCGTTTCTAAACTAATCACCGAATCCATTTTATATAACCCTAAAAAAAACTGTGTTAAAACCACGTGCAAACTTTTCACTATTAATTACTGTACCCGCTACAACTTCTGACATCATGTTTTATTTGGTTCCATGTCAAATAAGTAACTCTTTAATAATTAAACTTTATTAAAATAGGAGCCTACATTTTCTGGTTGTAAATACATCCTTGACAACTTCACTGTGTGTGCTCAAAATCTCCGCTGCCGCCAACGGGCTTATAACAAAATATAACACTGACTGTATTGTTTATAGAGTTCATTTATAATATTCTAATACTGCAGACACAGAGTTCGTTAGTTTATAACAAATGAAAGTAACTTTTAAGAATATTTTATAAACATTTTTGCTGAGACATACAAATTTTACAAATTCAACTGTATAAAACAACTTGCCAATTAACATGCTTCAAGCTTTAAAATGTTTGTACCTATTAATAATTATCCTATCATTTAAACTTATACAACATATACTTGACAATTAGGAAATCATAAACTTTTCATTCCTGCGGTTCCCGTTCCTCCTTTATGAGTTCTTATAATATGTCTTTGCAATGTAATCTTACGCACACTTTCATAGTCACACTTATTGCACTTGAAGGGCTTCTCTCCTGTATGAGTGCGCATATGCATTCGCAAGCCATTATTGTGTGCACTTTCATAGCTACATATTTTGCACTTGAAGGGTTTCTCTCCTGTATGAGATCTCATATGACTTTGCAAGTACATCTTGTGTGCACATTTATAGTTACATATACTGCAGTTGAAGGGTTTCTCTCCTGTATGAGTGCTCATATGACGTTGCAAGCTATTCTTGCGTGTACTTTCGTAGTTACATATTCTGCACTTGAACGGTTTCTCTTCTGCATGAGTGCTCATATGCATTCGCAAGCTATTCTTACGTGCACTTTCAAAGACACATATATTGCACTTGAAGGGTTTCTCTCCTGTATGAGTGCTCATATGCATTTGTAAACTATTCTTGTGTGAACTTTCGTAGTTACAAATATTGCATTTGAAGGGTTTTTCTCCCGTATGAGTTCTCATATGTGTTTGCAAGTGAATCTTCCGTGAACTTTCATAGTTACACATAATGCACTTGAAGGGCTTCTCTTCTGTATGTGTCATCATATGCATTCGCAAGCTATTTTTATGAGTACATTCATAGTTACATAAATCACACTTGAAGGGTTTCTCTCCTGTATGAGTGCTCATATGCACTCGCAAGCTATTCTTGTGTGCACTTTCATAGTCACATATTTTGCATTTGAAGGGTTTCTCTCCTGTATGAGTCCTCATATGATTTTGCAAGTAATTCTTATGTGCACTTTCATAGCTACATAAATTGCACTTAAAGGGTTTTTCTACCGTATGAGTGCTCATATGCATTCGCAAGCTATTCTTGTGTGCACTTTTAAAGTTACATATATTGCATTTGAAAGGCTTCTCTCCTACATGAGTAACCATATGTATTTGTAAGTGATTCTTACGTGCACTTTCATAGCTACATATATTGCACTTGAAGGGTTTTTCTCCTGTATGAGTGTTCATATGCACTCGCAAGCTATTCTTGTGTGCACTTTCAAAATTACATACATTACATTTGAAGGGTTTCTCTCCTGTATGAGTTTTCATATGAACTTGTAAGCTATTCTTGTGTGCACTTGCGTAATCACACATATTACATTTGAATGGTTTCTCTCCTGTATGAGTTCTCATATGCATTTGCAAGCTATTTTTTTGTGCACTTTCATAGTCACATATATTGCACTTAAATGGTTTCTCTCCTGTATGAGTGCTCATATGAACTAGCAAACTATTTTTTTGTGCACTTTCATAGTCACATATATTGCACTTAAAGGGTTTTTCTCCTGTATGAGTACTCATATGAATCCGCAAGCTACTCTTGTGTGCACTTTCATAGTAGCACATACTACATTTGAACGGTTTTTCCCCTGTATGAGTTCTCATATGTATTCGCAAAGTATTTTTTTGAGCAGTTTCATAGTCACATATACTGCACTTAAAGGGTTTTTCTCCTGTATGGGAGCTCATATGACCTCGCAAGCTATTTTTGTGTGCACTTTCATAATTACACATATTGCACTTCAAGGGTTTCTCCCCTGTATGAGTTCTCATATGCCTTCGCAAGCTGTTTTTGTGTGAACTTTCATAGTCGCACATATTGCACTTGAAGGGTTTCTCTCCTGTATGAGTTCTCATATGTTGTTGCAAGGTAAATTTATATGTACTTCTATAGTCACATACATTGCATTTGTATAACTTTTCTCCAGTATGAGTTCTAATATTTTGATGTATGGTATACTTCACGGGGGGCTCAATTATTACATGATCTTCATTGTTACTACAGATTTCAGTTTTTATATCTAATTCTTCATGTAATGATTCCAGTTTGACGCACCAATCATTATCATGTTTAGGTTCATGCTTCAAATCTGACGTTTCTGAACACGATTCCGATGTTTCAATCTCTTCCTGTTTTACTGTAATATATGTACAAGTTTACATGTGGGCTACTGAAATTTACATAAACAACTAAACTAGCACAACGTTATTTTAAACAAATGTTTAAATTTTCTTGGTTTTAAATAACAATTAAAAAATAATTAAGTATTAACACACACCATTAAACTATCAATATTTGGTTAATTTTAATGGAAGGTTTCATAGTATTATAGTTGCTACAATTTACATTGGTATGCAAAGTAAAAATACGGAAACTTACTTAAGCATGGTTTTTGTTAGAAAATCATCTTCTCTTATTATTTAGTTGCTTGTACTATTTAACTTAGAATTGATTTTAATTGTATAATGCAAATTTACCGTTTGCTTCCAACTCGCTCCGAGTTAATTCTTCCTTGATTTTGGTTTGATGCCAGATATTACATGTAGAATCTGGAAAATTTGATAGCGAGGTCACACTGGTACGATTGGGTTTGACATCTTCATTTATGTCAGATAAGCTATCCATCTTGTTTTTGTTCTTCTTTGTTAACTGCCGCTCTGTAATGTTTAGGCGATAGGTAAATATACAATTAAAACATACGGAAATATAATTGTATAAAATAAATTTGCTAATATTACTGACCTTTATTGTAGAAATGCTTAATAGTATAAATCTATTATTAGTGTTCAAAAAATGTTTAGTTAACGACACTTTTATTATGAAGTGCAATTCTGAGATACGTCAGAATAGAATTTCAGGTTAACTAATTTGAGCAGGAAATTGGGTCATTTAAACTACTTTCGATCATCATACAAGATGAATCAAAAGCTGTGGCGGCTTCCGCTCGTTTAACATAGTTCATAGAGCAAATAAATTGAAATAAACATATTTGTAATCTTGATCTTATTTCAATTTACATAACATGTACAAAGTGATTTTTTAAAAAGTCAATTGCAGTAGCCTAGGGATTGTACCGTCTATATTAAGGTTTAGAATCTGACAATATGAAAATTGTAACAGAAAGAAAGAAATCTTGACGAAAAACCTGTAATTTACTTACCTTAATAAATTACAAATCAGTTGCAACAAAATACTTGTTCATTTTCACATTTTGTTGGGCCAAAATTTTTAACTACCTGAACTGTCACACAGTTTGACATACAGGTAAATGTCATTCAAAGCTCATTACAGCTGACTGCAGACGGAATAGCTTTTTTTCTAGGCTTGCTGCAATTGACTTTTTAAAAAATCACCTTGTATCAATCTTCGAAACCAGACCTTTCCGACTATAAAAAAATTCAGCATCATCCTCATCACGTGATGGTCTTTTATGCCGTTTACGCAATGTCTAGGTGATGTGAGACGAGGCTGAGTTAGTATGTGCTGTTGCACAACAAGCATTTGGAATTGCATGCTGCGAATTAGGTCCTGCCCCACGCGTGCGTGTTTAGCCTCGAGTGGTTGGTGTATTTTTGGTATTTCTAACGTAGGTAGTCCCAAAAAAAAACGAACGAAATATCCAAAAATAAAACAATAATCAAATACCTATCCCTAAAAAATAGCCAATTATCCTGAAAATACCCGGAAATGTTAAAAATTACCTAATAAACGTAAATATTCCAGAAAAATCCTGATACGAATCCTGTAAAATATAATTCTTACTTGGGATCATGTAATCTTCAAAAGACTTCAATATATCCTTGTATTTCTCTGGCCTGACCGGACACTGCAACAGTATTTCCTCCGATTCCTTACCCATTACATATATTAATAAATCTATCTTCTTTTCTTCACTCTTCCTAGATAGCCCCGCGACTGTCATGTAACGTTCGAAACGTTTCCTCTACTGCGGCCAATTTGCAGGAGTCCTAAAATCAAATTTCTTGGATATAGTACCGACGTCGACATGGCTGCTGCTGATGACGTCACGCCTTGCTTTGGAATTTAGATGACCGGTTTCCTTTTAATCTAATTAAAAAGTACCTCGTCTTCTTTCCCATCAATCACAGATTTTACTACCACCACCATCTATCGTTACCGAGTCACAAATAATATGATAATGGGTTATAACATCTTTTACTGTTGTACATCGTTTATAAGTGACCTCGCACTACCAGCCATCATGCAACCTTTGTAGTGTCTGTCTCCTCTATCTTACACAACAGTTCTTATATAAAATTATTTTCAGAAGGCTTTACTCGCACGAATATGGTAGAAGTACATTGAAATAAATAAATTTAGGAGGAACCCCTGTAATCACATGCAAGTATAAAAATCTAATGTTATCTCCCCTGAACAAGTCTTACTGGTTGTAGTGCTTACAGACTTCATTTATTATATTATAACACTGCTCAAATACAGCGTCAGTTAGTTTATCACAAATACAACAACTTTTAAGAATGCTTTATTTTATTTTTATTGGCACATGTAAGGTCTTACAAATACTATTGCATAAAACATTTTCTTTAGAACAATATGGCAATTAACATGTTAAAAGCTTCAAATTGGTGACATCTATTATTAAATATCTTATCATTTACACTTATACTGTATATACATGACAATCAGACAATCATAAATATTACAATCAAACGGTTTCGTTCTTTTCTCTACAAGTTCTTAAATGTTGTTGCAAGCTATTCTTATGTGCACTTTCAAAAAGTCACATATATTGTACTAAAATGGTTTCTCCACTGTATGCTTTCTCATATGTGTTCGCAAGCTACTGTTATGTGCAGTAGCAAAGTCACATATATAGCATTTAAATGGTTTCTCTCCCGTATGTAATCTCATATGTATCCGCAAGCTATTCTTCTGTGCACTTTCATAGTTACATCGATAACACTTGAAGGGTTTTTCGCCTGTATGAGTTCTCTTATGTAGTTTCAAGTTAATCTTCTGAGCACTTCCATAGTCCCATATACTTGACTTGAAAGCTTTCTCTCCTATGTGAGAGCTCATATGTATGTTGTTGCAAGTTAATCTTTTGAGCACTTCCATAATTACACTGATCGTACTTGAAAGCTTTCTCTTCCGTATGATTGTTCATATGTATTTGCAGGCTATTCTTATATGCACTTTCAAAGTCACATATATTGCACTTAAAGGGTTTCTCTCCTGTATGAGTTCTCATATGCATTTGCAAGTTATTCTTCTGTGCAGTTCCATAGTTACATATATTGCACTTGAAAGGTTTCTCTCCTGAACGAGTGCTCATATGAGTTCGCAAGTTATTCTTGTGAGCACTTTCATCACCTACATTATACAATTTTTCCCCAGTATGAATGTTAACACTTTGTTGCACGGTGTGCTTTAATGAAGGCTCTATTATTACATGGTCTTCATTGTTACTACAGATTTTAGTTTTTATATCTAATTCTTCATGTACTATTCCAGTTTGATGGACCAATCATTATCGTATTTAGCATCATGTTTTAAATCGGATGGTTCTGAAGACAATTCTGATGGTTGAATCTCTTCTTGTTTTACTGCAATATATTGTCTACTTTATATGTGGATTACCGAATAACACATAGACAACTAGACTGATGCAAGGTCATTCTAAATAGACTCCCATATTTTCCTACCTTTAAATAAATAACAAAATTAAGACATAATTACGTTATATACCACATTATGAAACTACTAATAATTGGTCAGTTTTTATGGAAGTTTTCATACTATTATAGTTGCTACAAATTATACTGACATGCACTGTAAAAATACGGAATCCGTCTCATTAATTTAAAAAAAAAGATTATTTGTTATGATTTACAATTCGTTCTACTGTTTAACTTAGAATTGATTTTAGGTGCTTAATACAAATTTACCTTTTATTTCCAACTCACTCCGAGATAATTGTTCATTAATTTTGGTTCGATGCCAAATATCGCATCTAGAATCTGTAAGATTAGATAGCGAAGTCACACTGGTAACATCGGGCTCGACGTGTTCATTCGTTTCAGATAAAGTATCCATGTTATATGCACACGCTTTTCTGTAGTACACAAATGTTCTTCGTTATCTGGCTAAATCTAATCCTAGGGGAAGGATATGATGTAAAACAATTCGAATGTATTAAAATGTAATAAAGTATATATACAATTATCACTCATCTTTATTGCAGAAATGCATAACACTAAAAACTGTTATTAAATATAATCAAATACTTTTTTAACGCTTCGTCATCTAGTGATAAATCAAAGTCTGTCAACATTTTCTTTTAGGTTACCTACGTAATTAGGAAAGTGATTGTGTGATTTGAATTACTTTCGATCCTTATACAAGGTGAATCAACAAATAGTGCATCAACCATTGATGCTAAGGCCAATACAATACAATTTTACAAAAGACTGCCATATTACATCCTGTAAAAATTTTAATTTCATTTTATTTCCTGTATGAACTGTAGTTGGCCTTAGCATCAATGGTTGGTACGCTATTTGTTGAATCATCTTGTATAAGTACCACAGTAGTTCAAATCACACAATCACTTTCCTAATTATGTAACCTAAAAGAAAATGTTGACACACCTCAGATTTATCACTAGATGACAAAGCGTTTAAAAAGTATTTGATTATAATTAATATCAGTGTTTACTATTACACATTTCTGCAATAAAGGCGAGTGACAATTGCATATATACTTTATACAATTAAATTTTAATAGATTCGAATTGTTTGACATTTCCTTCTTCTAGGATTAGATTTAGTCAGATAACGAAGAACATTTGTGTACTACAGAGAAGCGTGTGACATCCACACATGGATACTTTATCTGATACAAATGAACATGTCGAGCCCCATGTTACCAGTGTGACTTCACTATCTAATCTTACAGATTTTACATGCGATATATGGCATCCAACCAAAATTAACGAACAATTATCTCGGAGCGAGTTGGAAATGAAAGGTAAATTTAAATTATGCACCTGAAATCAATTTTAAGTTTAACAGTAAAAGGAATTGTAAATCATAATAAAAGAGGTTTTCTTTTTAATTAATTAGATGAATTCTGCATTTTTACACTGCACGTCAGTATAATTTGTAGCAACTATAATAGTATCAAAATTTCCGTTAAAATTGACCAAATATTAGTAGTTTCATAATGGTGTAAAACGTAATTATGTCTTTATTTTGCTATTTATTTAAAACCAGGAAAATGTGGGAGTATATTTAGAATGACCTTGTGCTAGTCTAGTTATCTATGTATTATTTAGTAATCCACATATAAACTAGACAATATATTGCAGTAAAACAAGAAGAGATGCAAACATTGGAATTGCCTTCAGAAACGTCCGAATTAAAGTGTTATGCTGAATACGATAATGATTGGTCCGTCAAATTGGAATCATTACATGAAGAATTAGATATAAAAACTGAAATTTGCAGCAACGATGAAGATCATGTAATACTAGAGCCTCCATTAAAGCACACCATGCAACATAGTGTTAAACTTCATACTGGTGAAAAGTTGTATAAATTCAATGTATGCGATGGAAGTACACACAAGAATAACTTACGAACTCATATGAGCAGTCGTTTAGAAGAGAAGCCCTTCAAGTGCAATATATGTGACTTTGAAAGTGCACAGAAGAGTAACTTGCGTAGGCATATGAGGAATCATACGGGAGAGAAACCCTTTAAGTGCAATACATGTGACTTTGAAAGTGCATATAAGTATAGTCTACAAATGCATATGAACAATCACACAGGAGAGAAACCTTTCAAGTGTGATCAGTGTAACTATGAAAGCGCTCAGAAGAATAGCTTGCAAATACATATGAGAAATCATACGGGAGAGAAACCCTTTAAGTGCAATATATGTGACTTTGAAAGTGCACATAAGTATAGCTTGCAAATGCATATGAACAATCACACAGGAGAGAAACGTTTTAAGTGCAATATATGTAACTTTAGAAGTTCACAGAAGAATAGATTGCGAATACATATGAGAAATCATACCGGAGAAAAACCCTATAAGTGCAATATATGTGACTTTGAAAGCGCATATAAGAATAGCCTGCAAATACATATGAACAATCATACGGGAGAGAAACCTTTCAAGTGCGATCAGTGTGACTACGGAAGTGCTCAAAAGATTAACTTGCAACAACTTATGAGCACCCACACAGGAGAGAAACCCTTCAAGTGCAGTATATGTGACTATAGAAGTGCACAGAAGATTAACTTGCAACAACATATGAGCTCTCATATAGGAGAGAAACCCTTCAAGTGCAGTATATGTGACTATGGAACTGTACAGAAGAACAGCTTGCGAAGGCATATGAGAACTCATACAGGAGAAAAACCTTTTAAGTGTGATCAGTGTGACTATGAAAGTGCTCAGAAGAATAGCTTGCGAATACATATGAGAAATCATATGGGAGAGAAACCCTTTAAGTGCAATATATGTGACTTTGAAAGTGCACATAAGTATAGCCTGCAAATACATATGAACAATCACACAGGAAAGAAACGTTTCAAGTGCAATATATGTGACTTTGAAAGTACACAGCAGAATAGCTTGCGAATACATATAAGAAATCATACGGGCGAGAAACCCTTTAAGTGCAATGTATGTGACTTTGAAAGTGCATATAAGTATAGCCTGCAAATACATATGAACATTCATACGGGAGAGAAACCTTTCAAGTGCGATCAGTGTGACTATAGAAGTGCTCAAAAGATTAACTTGAAACAACATATTCGCTATCATACAGGAAGGAAGCCCTTCAAATGCAGCATATGTGACTATGCATGTGCACAGAAGAACAGCTTGCGAATACATATAAGAAATCATACGGGCGAGAAACCATTTAAGTGCAATATATGTGACTTTGAAAGTGCACATAAGTATAGCTTGCAAATACATATGAGCAATCATACGGAAGAGAAACCTTTCAAGTGCGGTCAGTGTGACTATGGAAGTGCTCAGAAGATTAACTTGAAACAACATATGAGTATTCATACAGGTGAGAAACCATTCAAGTGCTATCGATGTAACTATGAAAGTGCACATAAAAATAGCTTGCGAATACATATGAGATTACATACGGGAGAGAAACCATTCAAGTGTAATATATGTCACTTTGAAACTGCACATAACAGTAGCTTGGGATCACATATGAGAAATCATACAAGGGAGAAATCCTTTTAGTACAATACATGTGACTTTGAAAGTGCACATAAGAGCAGCTTGCAACGACATTTAAGAACTCGTAGAGGAAAGAAAGAAACCATTTGAATGTAAAATTTATGATTGTCTGATTGTCAAGGATATATTGTATGTGTTAAATGATAGGATAATTGATAATAGATGTAAACATTTTGAAGCAGTTAATTGCAATATTGGTCTAAAGAAAATGTTTTATGCAATAGCATTTGTAATACTTTACATGTTTCAGCAAAAATAAAATAAAGCAATCTTAAATGTTACTTGTATTTGTTGTAAACGAACTAATTCTGTATTTGGGCAGTGTTATAATACAATCAATGAACTGTGTAAGCAGTACAACGAGCGAGACTTGTTCAGAGGAGATAATATTAGTTGATTTTTGTAATTGCATGTGAT
This sequence comes from Limonius californicus, assembly GCA_014611495.1. Classification (NCBI taxonomy): domain Eukaryota; kingdom Metazoa; phylum Arthropoda; class Insecta; order Coleoptera; family Elateridae; genus Limonius; species Limonius californicus. The sequence continues at coordinate 4,906 of JABXWE010001465.1, read as the reverse complement.
TACAGTGGGTGCTTCCTAAATTTATTTATTTTAATTTACGTGTACTAGATTCGTGCCAGTAAATCCTTCAGAAAACAATTTTAAATAGAATCATTCAAGCAGAAGATGGTAAAAAAAGGAAGGAGTAAAGTGGATTTAGAAAATTGTTTCATTGCGAATCATTCTGGAACAATTGTTCCAATTCCAGTCCCTGTTGTACCTGCTGTTTATCGATTATGAAAAAAAGTTTGACTCAGTGGATAGAAGCTACATATGGATGGCGCCTAAGAATAGAAGTATGCCTCAATAACTAATAACGGTATATAATAAGAACTACAAATGTAGAGTATTACACGAGGGAGTTCTATTAGAAGAATGCTGGTTCTTCAAGCCGAATTGGTGCTCGGAAATCAACTGGTCTCTCTCTAGAATGGGCGACGGCTGCTTCAGTAAAAGCTTTTCGAACAACTTTGAAATAATAGGCAAGAGGCTGATGAGTCTATAAGATTTAAAGCCTTTTGGCGCTTTCCCTGGTTTGTGCTTGGGGATTATTTGTGAGATCTTCCACTGTACTGCAAAAAGGCCTGTTCTTAGTGTAGCATTAAAAATATAGGTTATCATGGCTGTAGTAGCTCCTTTATTAGTTGGCCTGTAACCAAATTCATACCTAGGTGTCTTTTTGCTATTCAGGTTGTTGGTAATCATATCTTTAACTTCACCACCAGTGAATGGTTTAATGGGGAGGGATAGCTGGTAAGGAGCATCTTAAGTAGTTGTAGATGTTGTAGTTGCTTCGATTTCAAATGAAGGCCAAGGGCAATCTCAAGTTTTTGAACAGGTGATCTCGGAGGTCTATGACCGCCAAAGTCGCGAAACCAACATAATAGTGTTTAATTTAAACGAGTCTGAAAAACCCTCACAAAAGGATAGAGTGGATGAGGACAATGATATTATGCAAACATTACTTAGTGATGTTCCCGAAGTTGATGTAAATAAAATACATACCTTTCGTTTAGCGAAATTTGTAAATAATAAAACACGTCCACTGAAAGTAAAATTAAACTCGAAAGAAGATGTTTTAAAAGTACTACGTAATAAGAAACTTATAAAAACTGAAGGCAACGTTAAAATATCGGCCGACCAAACGCTAATGCAAAGAAATCATCTCAAATCTTTAAATGTAGTACTTGCAAAATTAAAAGAAGCGGGCTCTACTAATTCAACTATCAGATTTATAAATGGTGTTCCTAAAATTGTTACAGACCGTGGACAAAAAAACTAAACAGCAGAACTGAACTATCCATATACTACCAAAATGTGCGTGGTCTGCGAACTAAATTGACTGATTTTTATTTAGCAGTGTTATTGGAAACTTACGATATCATTGTTATCTCCGAAACGTGGCTTATGGATGGAGTCTATAAATGATACAGAGTTTATTGACAATCGGTATATAGTTTTTCGTAAAGACCGCTCCGAACTTACCAGTACGAAATTATGTGGTGGTGGTGTGCTTATCGCGGTCAACAAGAAATATCAATCGTATGCTATGAATACTTGTACCAGTGATAGAGAGGAAATATGGATTACCGTACAGTTTAATAGTCAAAAAATGATGCGCCGTATATTTTCCACCGTTATCAACTTACCAGAAATATTTTGATCACGCGGCTATTGTTGAAGACGTTGTGGCAAATAATGATGATTCCATTTTTGTTATTGCCGGCGACTGTAATCTGAGAAATATTAATTGGGAAGTTGAAGAGGACTTGGACGGATTATCTGCTGCGAATCTGTCAGGTGAAAGTGAGCAACTTGTTTATGATATGTTTTCATTTTGCGGTTTACGACAGTTTAACAGCGTTAAAAACGTAACGTAAATTTTAGATCTAGTGTTTTCGAATAATTGCTTACAATACCTCAACTCTAAACCTTTGCTTCCCTGTGATATGCACCATCCTGCAGTTTCATTTAAGTTAAATAAGTTTAAGCTAACTGAGTTGCAAACGGCTGATTTGTTTTATTTTGATTTCGTTAATGCACCGTACAATATTATTACAGACAACTTAGCTTCTATTAATTGGGAAGCCCTGTTTTTTGATACTGATGTAGAAGGCTGTGTAAAATTTTTTTATGATGTACTATATACAACACTTGATGCTTTTGTACCAAAGAAAAAACACAGAAGGAGTAACTTCCCATCGTGGTTCTCGCCTGAACTAATTAATCTGATATATCGAAAAAAAGCTGCTCATAAAAAATATAAACAAACAAAGCTAGAGCATGACTACCGCCTTTTTAGTGAGTTACGCAATTTGTGTAAGAATTCAATATCAGAAGCACATACAAATTATGTACGTGAAACAGAAAATGCTATCACAAATGATATTAAATGTTTTTGGCGTTATGTTAGAAGTAAAAACAATGACATCAAAACTGTTCCCACTCGAATGCATTATAATAATAATGTAGCGTCAGATGGTGATGCGGTTGCAAACGTTTTTTGTGATTATTTCAAATCTATTTATATAAATAGTAAAAATGTTGATGTGTCCCTAGAACATATTGATTCATCTATACATATTCCATCTTTAAATGTAACATCTGATGAAATCGGCAAATGCCTAAGTGAATTATGTATCAATAAGGGACCAGGCCCTGACGGTTTGCTGCCTAGTTTTATTAAGAAATGTGGCAACGAATTAATTAGACCATTGTATTTACTTTTCAATAAGTCTTTGGATATGGGTGTGTTTCCATCTGTCTGGAAGCACACATTCGACGTACCGGTCTTCAAGAGTGGTAACCGTAATGATGTTGGCAACTATAGACCGATAAGTATTCAATCTGTCATACCTAAAATATTAGATAAATTAGTTAGTTATACTTTTCAGCAAATATTTAAGAATGTAATTGTAAATCAGCAGCATGGGTTCTATCCCAGCAGAAGTACCTGTACTAATCTATTTCCCTATGTAAACTTCATTTGTGATGCTATGGAGGAAGGTTTTGTGGTTGACTCAGTGTATATCGATTTCAGTAAAGCGTTTGACAGGGTCAATCACAGACTGCTGTTTGCCAAACTAAAGGCTTACGGGGTTGATGGAACGTTATTAGAGTGGATCACTTCATTTGTTACTAATCGTTCTCAGCAGATAAATGTAAATGGTTTTAAATCTGAAAGGTTTACTGTGCCTTCTGGCGTTCCCCAAGGATCCCATTTGGGACCTATCTTGTTTTCCGTCTTTATTAATGATGTGAGTCTGTGTTTTGGTTCGAAATTTCTCCTATTTGCGGATGATTTAAAAATTTTTAGGAAAATTGTATCTCAGAAAGATTCTATTGTTTTACAAAATGATTTAAAAAACCTGGTACGTTGGTGCACAGCAAATGATATGCATTTAAATATTGGTAAATGTAAGCATATAAGATTTAGCAAAAAACGTGTTGATACTTTAGTTCCATATTATATTGGCCAAGAATTACTTGAAAATGTTTCTGTTATTCGAGATCTTGGTGTTATATTAGATACTTCACTGTCATTTGTTAATCACATTGATTTTGTTGTTAGCAGAGCTATGCGAATGTCAGAATTTATTAGGAGAGTGACATCAAATTTTACAGATGTAAGATGTCTCGTTGTGTTGTATGTGTCACTCGTACGTTCTATATTGGATTATAATTCTATCATTTGATCTCCCGTCTATTATGTACATATTGATAGGATTGAGCGTGTCCAACGGAAAGTGTTAAAATCTCTTTGCTTTAAGGCTAATATAAGGTACATGGATTTGAACTACAGGCAGCAATTACAATATTTTGGTTTTTACCCAATGCATGTTAGGCGGAATTATTTCGAATTATGTTTTACTTTTAAAATTTTAAATAGTTATATATCTTGCCCAGAAGTGCTGTCTGAATTTAAGTTGCGTATCCCGTCGTTCAATGCCAGATTCCAGCACCTGCTGTTGCAGGAGTATCGCCGCACCAATTATGGTAGAAATAATCCGCTTCAAAGAACTGTAAGAACCGTTAACGGTTTGTATATTGTGGGTAATGTAGATATTGTAGGGGTTTCGTTTGCTGCTTTTATTAGGAATATAAAATCTTTACTTGAGGATGTTCGGTTTTGGTAAATATCCTTTTTTGTGTAGACATATGATCGTGTACTTATTTTCATTTTTTCTTTTTTATGATTATTTTGGCCATTGTGGTGTATGGCTGCTTTGTTTGTTTCTTATTTAAATTTCTTTTGTAAATGGTATTGTTTATTTTTTCTATAATTTTTTGTAAATGGTATAATCCGTCAATAAAGATTATTATTATTATTATATTATTATTATCTCTATGGCACCTAGTGTGTGGCTTTTGTTGGTAGTGGTCGAAAGACTATTTACAGGTGTTTGGCAAATGTTTTTCCTTTTTCACGGTCGTTGACCCGTCTTCTTTGCGAATGGGTGGTACTTGCTGTTTTGGCAGGTTTAATCATCTGGTCAACTTCAATAGACGATACCTACTAGATGTTTAAGTTGGCAGTTAACCTTTCTGCATATTCTTGAAATGATTCGTTTTTAATAGTTGGAGTAATATGACCGTTGCATTTACGTACTGGGGTATTGTCAGACAACAAATCTAAAGAGGTTCTATTTTTAAGTAGGCGGGCGATATGACGTTGCTTGCTTTGAAAGAGCGAGATCTAGGACGCGGTTTTCCAAGCATCTCTATGCACTTAGGCCATATGATATGGCCCATTGTACACCCTAACTAAGAATTTTGCCTATCTGGGGTAATTCCAACTCCAGTAGTGATTTTAACATGTCACACATCGCAGTGGCACGGGACCTACGGCTTTACTTCTTATCCGACAGAAGGCGCATTTTCAGATTTTTCCCCGCTAGAAAAATCTCGCCGACCTCAGCCAGGTTCG
>JABXWE010001464.1:0-78781 GCA_014611495.1 Limonius californicus | reverse complement strand
TCTTACTAACTTTTACAAACAAAGAACTAACTAAACTTACGTAAGTAATTTTGTAATTTTATATGAATTACTTTTGGAAATATAGTTATAGCATTAAACTAAACTGTTAACTTATAAATTAGAATCAGCTTTAATAAAAATGTTAAACTACGCTGTTTCTACCAGTCAATAACTGTTACATATTAAAAATAATTGCAGTCATATGGAACAAAACGAACTAAAATAGTATTCTTACTTACTGCTAGATTTAAAACTAATGTGTTTCAATAAATAAATTTCATCTTCTCTTCTCGGTCGTATTAAAACTTGCTAAGGTTACTTGCGCGTATGAGATGGTTTCTTCATCTTATTTGTCGTCTGAACGGTGTACCATTTTGAATTCTGTAAATAATTTGAATAAGTTTAAACTACTAATTAAATCAGTGAGGCTTTTACTTTTTCGTCTTTTTTATGTATAAATGTTGTAATAATTTCCCCAGCTGCAGTTCTGCTAATCCTAGTCCTAGAAATAATGTCCTGGGAACATTTTTTTATTTGTTTAATTGGTTTTGGAGAGGCTTCAGAACAAGTTCTATGGTTTTCTTTATCTTGTGTTCCTAATTTGAGAAAACTTTTTGCAACCTGCTCAAAGGGTGCTTCAACTGGTAAATTGTATTCTTCTGTTTCAACAGGTTCAGAAATCTCTGGGTTTTCAATAGTCTGCAGAGTCTACATTAAAAAACATCAGTATTAGCATTAATTTAGTTTGGTGTTCATATGGTTTATGAAAAAAAAGTATTTGAACTGGTTCTTGCAATGAACCACTTGAATAGGTTTTGCTTACTGCTTGTTCTTCACACACAGTGGCAAAGCTTGCTGTAGGTTTGATTACAGATGTAGTATCAATAAAATCAGATGAACTGCCCTTTTGTGAGGACGACCCTCCTCTGAGGACACTATTTGTGTGGTAGACCTGGGGATAGTAAAACATAATATTTGAGAAATGGTGACACAAAATATTTCCATTCTTACCGCAGATGATGTAGTAGCCACAGCAACTGATTCGGTAGCTTGGGCTTTCTAAAATTTAATTTTGTTTTTATTTAATAACAAACATGAAACGAAATGTATATTTACCCCAATTGCCGAAGTAAGCCATGCTTCGTCAGAGAACTTAGAATCTCGTTCGGCTATGTATTCTTCAATATGAGAAAGATCATAATCGTCTAATATATTTGTAGGTGAATCTATTGATACGAAATCGTAATCATCTAACACATTTAGAGGTAAATCTAATAAGTGAACCACAGTATTACAAGATGTGCCACTATCGTTACTACTTTCGCCATCTGACGAGTCTTCTGGGGGTATCAGATTCTCCATTGCTACAACTAATAGTCTGCAATGTAAAATTAGCTTGCTTACTGATTGAATTTCTGGTTGAGTGGTAGGTATGGTAATTGTAGCAGCATTTGAAGTAAACGAATAGTAGCAACTATATTATTATTAACTACTATATTTACATGAGCTGTAAGTTTCAAAACGGCGTTCTAAACGTTTTAGAGAATGGATGAAAAAATAAACGTAAGAGCTCATTCTAATATTAAATATATCTCAAAACCCAGGGCTTCCTTCACTACTAACAATGCGTAACTTTATGTGGCTAGAGCACAATTGCTAATGCATAAAATATGTGAGCTTCTTATGTTACAAGTAGCGTGGTAACACATCGTTGCGATTATAATGGCGCTGTTGACTTTAATGATAGCCAAAACACAATAAAAATGATAACGCATACCTGTTGTAATTGTACTCCGTTTAAAACAAAAAAATTGGTAAATTAACACAATGAAAATTGTTCTTGAACTAACCTTTGTTTTTGGTTCAATCCAAAATAGTTGTTGGTATTACAAGTAACCTTCCAAAATAGAGAATCAGAAAGTAAATTTTTGCGTTAAAAGTAGTATGATAATGTAATGCTCCGATTTTTAATGATCCCGCTAGCATTAATAAGTATAAGCAACAATGGGTAAAATATAATTAAGAAATCATTATTGCATTATATAATGAAATTTATATGTAATGAGCTACCGCTAGTAACAAAAACTGCCAATAAAGATGGATATCTTAGTTACCAAGTCAAATCTACTTAAATTGATATATCTAAATCATGAATTTTTAGCACTGAATTGTTCCCGGGATGTTGGTGTAACGAAAGAATTACATTCTTTACATCAATAGAACATAAAGTAGGACCAAACTTTTAATAGCGAATTTTGAAATCGTTACTCAAATGCGATTACCAGTCAGCATTTAATCTCTGAACAATAGCGTTGATGCTTGTTGGTCTGTGGTCAGGGCCGCGTTTAAGTTTCTTGGCAATGGCAGTAAAATCCGGCGATGCAACTTTTTATTGAAACTGGGTATAATTATAATATATATTATAAAATGTTATAATAAAAGTATCTAGGTAAAATTAAATTAAAATTACCCTATGACCGACCGTCTATTCCCTGAATATTATTAAATATCTTAACGTTATAATGAGCGCTGTTGTCCACTAACGGTGTAGGTAAACATGTTAGCAACGGTTTGAAATTATCAGCAAAAACCATTAGCAGTTCCAACGCTGATTACCACCAAGATATGAATGCCGAAATGTTTGAAGATTGGTTTTGTACATTTTTACTTGCCACCTTTCCGGCAAAAAGCGTGATTGTGATGGATAACGCATCTTACCATTCGAGGCAAATTAAAAAGATACCCAACCAAAGCACAAAAAAAGCCGATATAAGTCTTATTTTAAGTATTTCTGGTTGTATAACATATTTATTTATCCATTGACAAATTTTCCTGAATACGTTATTGACCGCCTACCTGCAACGACCCTAACACTTGTAGGTTATCTTTAAGTCAACAGCTTAACATTCGCTACTAAAAATTTGGTGCAAGGTACTTTTTTTGAGACTTAATTTTTATAACTAATAATTGTACGTACTGATATTCTTAATTTTTATCTCACAAGTTTGAGTTTTGATATGGCATCTATACAAAATGGCGAGTAGAATTTAATATAAAAGAGAAGATAAGCTATATCTACCCGTGTGGCAGGAGTAGGTACTATTACAATAGGATACAATTTTTAACAACGCGGTTGCTATTAATGGTTAAAATACAATGAACAAATGATTAGAACGTACCAACCTGTTACATTAAGACGCCGAAGGAAACAAAAGCCGACGATTAAGATGACATTTTAGTTACCAACTTAAATCACTGACCTTAAATTAGAAAGGTTTTTTTTCGCGGGACATAGTATACTGAAAATGGCACATTTTATTATTAATATTTAATGTTGCCCTATGTAATTTTACGTGTTTGTACATAATTTGTACGAGCTATAGACTATCACCCATAGTAAAAGCTGTTCGGATTTTAGTACATTGCAGTATTCAATGTACTCGTATTTTGAAATCGTTCGGAACATAATTGAGTTACATATCCAACACCTATTGTAATTTTGTTTTCAAATGTTTGATCTACAATCCGTTTAAGGTTCATTTCACATATTTCCCTATTAAATGATACTTGTATTGATATTAATTCGATACCAATAGAGGTAGAATAGAAAACGTAGTGGGTAGCGTCATAAACTTAATTATTCCTATCTTAAAACCAATTAAATTAATTGGATTGCAAGTAACACTCTATTTAGGTGGAGTAGAGTATTGTTTTTACAATTTTCAAAATATTAATGTTGATAAAATGCAATAAAAAGGAAAAATAACATACCTTGCACAATGAACGTCTTATCTACAGTAAAACTGACAGAATAGAGGGCGTTGTAGTTGTGAAGTTAAATTTACACCAATTAAATAATATTAGGCATCATTGAAGAATTTACTAGTCGGGAAATTGGCAAAATAGAAATACGTAAATGAGTATGTATATTCAAAAATGGCGCATTTTTTGATAATATTTAATGTTGCCCTATACAATTCTACATTTTTGTACATATATTTATACGAGCTATAGATTTCCACACAGTAAACGTACATATTTTGGTACATTGTAGTATTCGATGTATTTCGAAATCGTTCGAACCATAGTTGAAATACATAACCAACACCTATTGTAATTTTGTTTTAAAATGTTTGATCTTTACACCTATTAAATTAATTGGATTGAAGGCAACTCTATTTAAGTGCAGTAGAGTGTTGTTTTTACAATTTTCAAAATATTAATGTAAATAAAATGCAATAAAAAGGAAAAATAACATACCTTGCACAACTAACGTCTTATCAACAATAAAACTGACAGAATAGAGGGCGTTGTAGTTGTGAAGTTAAGTTTACACCAATTAAATAATATTAGGTATCATTGAAAAATTTACTAGTCGGTAAAATAGAAATACGTAAATGAATATTTATATTCAAAAATTTTTGGTTCAATATTTAGTGTTGCCCTATACAAGTCGACATTTTTGTACATGTATTTATACGAGCTATAGATTTGCCACATAGTAAACGTACATATTTTGGTACATTGTAGTATTCGATGTATTTCGAAATCGTTCGAACCATAGTTGAAATACATAACCAACACCTATTGTAATTTTGTTTTAAAATGTTTGATCTTTACACCTATTAAATTAATTGGATTGAAGGCAACTCTATTTAAGTGCAGTAGAGTGTTGTTTTTACAATTTTCAAAATATTAATGTAAATAAAATGCAATAAAAAGGAAAAATAACATACCTTGCACAACTAACGTCTTATCAACAGTAAAACTGACAAAAGAGTTGTAGTTGTAAAGTTAAGTTTACACCAATTAAATAATATTAGGCATCATTGAAGAATTTACTAGTCGGGAAATTGGCAAAATAGAAATACGTAAATGAGTATGTATATTCAAAAATGGCGCATTTTTTGATAATATTTAATGTTGCCCTATACAATTCTACATTTTTGTACATATATTTATACGAGCTATAGATTTGCCACACAGTAAACGTACATATTTTGGTACATTGTAGTATCGATGTATTTCGAAATCGTTCGAACCATAGTTCCATAGAACCATAGATCTTTACACCAATTAAATTGGATTGAAGGCAACTCTATTTAGGTGCAGTAGAGTGTTGTTTTTACAATTTTCAAAATATTAATGTTGATAAAATGCAATAAAAAGGAAAAATAACATACCTTGCACAACTAACGTCTTATCAACAGTAAAACTGACAAAATAGAGGGCGTTGTGGTTGTAAAGTCAACTTTACACCAATTAAATAGTATTAGGAAGCATTGAAAAATTGACTAGTCGGGAAATTGGTTAAATGGAAATACTTACCTAATTGAATATGTATATTCAAAAATGCCACATTTTTGGATTAATATTTGGTATTGCCCTGTGGAATACTAGGTGTGTTGGACAGGTGCGCGTGGGCGCGTGTGTGTGTGTATATATATATATATATATAAATATGTATGTACAGGTATTTGAAGAAACGCACGTGCAAATATTGAAGTTGTTATCTTCTCAGTATTTGTACGTACAGGCATTTTAATCGATGAGCATTTTTCGAAATTATGCTTTCTTTTACAAGAAGCAATTTGTACAGACAATTTTAAATTTCAATCAATAATTGTCGTCATGAAAAATGCTTTACGCAAATAAATACCTATATGAAACTAAAAAACACTCGTGGAATAGCGATTAGTGTTATTTAAAATGATTCATTATTAGCATTTATCAAATACAAAAATTGATGTATTACACGAACTACAATTACATTTGATATTATTTCGCAACACGATAATGCCTTTTCTCACAATGGTCGTGAAGTATTTATGACGATTGGTAAATCAACACTTATTCATTTACCAGCTATGTAGCGATTGTTTTCTAATGGAACTTTTTTAAAATTATGTTCATAATATGCAAGCAGCAAATCTATTTAATAAATAAAAATTTATGTATCTATGTGTGCAAAAATGAGAGACTGAGGTGGATAGGGCATATATGGAAAACAAACCATGACAGAATGATATGAAGGATAAGCAATGGCAACCAACTCTCGTAAGAAGGAAAGGCAGGCCAAGAAGGAGATGGATGGAGCAAGTAGAGGGAGATATTAAGGAAATGGAAATCGTGAGATAGAAAGAAAAGCCCGCATACAGAAAACAGTGGCGAGATCTAGTAGAAAAAGCCAAAACACACAAGCAACTATAAAGCCAGGGAGAAAGACAAGGGTACTAATCCCCCCCAAAAAAGGATAAATCCCACTGGGATAAAGGCCACTTTTATATATAAGAGAGTTAGGGGAGAAGAACTGTTTTTTCATGGTGGGATGTAAAATAATATTTTTCAATGGTAGGTTGGGAATTTACAACGGACACAAGGAACACAAAGGAAGCAAACGAAAACTTGACTACATTTGTTCTAAGTAAGCTAGATCGCGTAATTTTTATAATTAATAAAGTATGGGTGAAGTACTGTGTACTAACATAGACTGTAGCAAGAGAAACACTGTGAAAAGATGCAAGTTCGTAAGTAATATTCTTACAGCTGTCTTCATTATTGGCTTTTGGTATAAATTAATAATATTTATTTAAATTATAATAGTAAAGGTTTCAGCTCCATGTTCTCGTTACCTATACAGTAGCTTACAGTTTAAATGAACCTGGCTACTATAATCGTGGTGTATAAAGAAAATTTTGTTGGGAATACTTTCGCCAGTAAAAAATTAATAATATCCATTAAGATTTACGAGGATGAAGGGGACTGTTGGTCTAAGAAAAACGTACAGTGGACCTAAAATAGGTTTGCCGGTCATCGCGCACAATGATGGACAGAGACGGTGGGTGTAAGAAAGTGACAGACTACACGCGTCACGAGCCGTGTACACTTAGCAACAGAAGTTTAGAAGTTAGCTTGCAATAGAACAGTGGTGTTTTTGTATAATTATGATTTATATTAGAGTTGTTTGAATACAGCAGTAAGTGAATAAACACTAATCTTTCGTTATTTATAATTACAAAATAAGCATAGAACTCAATTATAAGCAACAAGATAATACTTTTTCTTTAACTGTACCAAGTTGCCACAAGAAATGCGTCCGATAATCCCCACTACCGTTTTGCCAGTGCGCACATTTACTCACCGGCAAAGCTAAGTTACGTGCACTGTACGTAAGTAACAAAAATATGCAATCCCCTAAATTAAAATTACTTCAACGGCCAATGCCGGGACCGCCGTAATATCTAGGTGGGTTTTCATTAGCTTTTGAGTCTAGGTCGACTCGACCTTACATTAGTACTTACGGGTAACACCTTAGGGTATTTATAAGCGGCTAAAGTGTAGCGCTGGAGACATTATCTTCTTTGGTGTGGCTATTAGTATAGCATCAAATTTAGAATTTTGACTCAAATTAAAAAAATTCTGCTGTGTTGGCTAAGGCTGATATTTTAAATATAAAATGGAAATGTCCATCTAGATCTTAAATTGTTTTGTTTTTGGGGTAGCTATAATACATAAACAGTCGTAAGACCAACTGCACTGTATGGGAGCGAAGTATGGATCCTCAATAGAAAAGAGAAAGAGAGAATAGATGTATGGGAGAGAAAAATTCTGAGAAGGATATTCGGAGGGAAGAAGGAAGGAGAAATATGGGTAAGAAGAACAAACGAAGAAATAAGGAACCTTTACAAACAACCAGAGCTCAGCAATCAAGTCAAGGCAGCAAGACTGCGGTGGCTAGGGCACTTAGAAAGGCAATCAGACAACAGGATTCCAAAAAAACTAATGAATACAAACCTAGGGGAACCGAGAAGAAGAGGAAGACCAAAAAGGAAATGACTGGACGCAGTGCAAGAAGATTTAAGAGAAAAGGGGATACAGGACTGGAAGACACGAGCTAAAGATCGGAAGGGATGGAGAGAAACCGTCAAGCTATGGGCCTAAAAAGGCCTGAGTGCAGCAAATATATGTATATAATACATGAAGATTTAGATAGGCCACATTGGCAAAATTAGTCGGTACTTTTATCGTGAACGCTTGCCTGTAATCTCGAAATTTCTACATTATACTGAAAATGTTCAGCTGCAAAATAGGGTTACTTATCAACTGCAAATTTCATATTAATCTTAAATGAGAAATGTAGCATATCAAAATATTGGTTTATGGTTGAAATTTCAAGTTTTAGAGTAAATATGTAATTTTTCGATATCAAAGTTTTTATTGTAATCTTTATACGTCAAATTCGAAATATTGTGTTCAATTTTGAAATGTACATATCGCCTTCTTGGTCCCCCTTAATTGTAGTTAAAATGTTCTACCCAGCGATCGGTTTTCCAGCGTAGCGGTTTTTCTTGATCCAATATAGAACAGAAAACCTGTTGAGAAGGCGAGCTTTTCGTGATATCACCCAACTCAGAATGAAGGAGATGTAGGCGATATATGCATTTGAAACACGGAAAGGGAAATCGCATTGCATTCTTATGTTATGATAAACAGTTGCGTAACTTGCGCGATATAATTACAGTGTTCTTGACCTTCATCGCCGTAGACACCACGTGTTTTTGTAGCGAGTGGGGTGTAAAGGGACCGTCAGGTTGGTAGGTGGGGGACCACCTCGGGGCAGGGATTACCGTCAATTAATGCATGAAATGATTTCTTAATTAGTCCGCGGATCGGTACCGTTATAAACTGTATTGTTTTCCATTGCGCCGCTTAATCGTGCTATCCACAAAGTGTGTTTGTGTTGGTTAATTGTATTCGACATGATCCCAAGACGAACCCACAGGCGTCGTAAATTTTCTAGGTGTTTCTGCTGCTTTCCGACTGATGTAAGCGGACACACGCTGAAAATGAAACTTTATTTCATCGTAAATATGGAGTAGTAACGCGCTAGTTATGGTAGTAAGATCAACATTTTCCAATTATCTATTATAATTCGTATTTGCGTATTTGGTGGAGTAGTAACATTTGCGGTTTGGAGATCAAATTAGCAGGAGGTAGCCAAAATTCAAACTGTAGTTGTATCTCTTTCAACGCTAGGTATAACAAATCACTAGCCTTATCCCAATTTCCAAGTTGGTGTCACGTTTTCCTGGCTGGATTTGCTTTATTTCCGTGCATTCCTGCAGATAACACTATCTCCGTATTTTATTTCTGCGGGTGACGAAAAAGCAATTATTACAAAACTGTTTTCTAAACAAACATAAATCCCTCCTTTGAGCTTTTAAAATGTGTACCTATAGGGTGACACAAAAGCAACCTGCTCAATAGATTAAAATGTGACTTTTGACGCAATTATCCTAAGGATTTATCTAAAATTATTTCACCGTGGTAGAAAATAGGGTTGCACCGATTAGTGCCGATTACCGATGCCGATTAATTGCTCGCTTATTTATTTATAATATAATTATGTGGCTTCGATTGGAAACAATATATATTCCTTATGTATTGCTACATGTCGAATCCAATACGTTTTCCGAATTTCTGTATCATTGGTGGCTTTCTTGCCGCAGCATACGTTTCTAGCAATAATAAAATTCAAAATTGACCAATTATCAAAACCGATTAATCGGCCGATAATCGGTGCAACCCTAATAGAGAACCAACTTTGTGTATCAAAAACAATAGACCAATTTGAACTTGCTATGTTTATTTTTCATAAATTGGGATACATCTCTAATTTACATTTTGGCTGAAAAGCGGCATTTGACACCTTACAATGAGGTTATGAACTTTCCATAAATCAAACTAAACATACTAGTAGATTGCTATCTTAACATTGGATGTGTATTATTTTTATTACGTATATAATATTTCACCGAAAAATTTTAAACTTCAAACTTTGATTTTTATCTACTTATTACTAGGGCTGCACCACTAAGCAAATTGGCGGATTACCGATTAATCGGTCTTGCCTGATCAGTCGATACCGATTAATCGGCAGCGGAATATTTATAATGTAATTATATATTGTTATATGAAATGCGTGGATTTAGATTGTATGCCCTAGGAAATAATATATGTTTCTTTTGTATTTTTACATGTTCAATCCAAATTGTTCTCTGTCATCCATGGCTTTCATGCTGCAGCATACGTGCCTAATAAAACCAAAAACGGCTGATTCGCAAAACAGATTAATCGGCCGAAAGACCGATACCGATTACCGACTATCTGTCGATTAATCAATGCACCCCTACTTATTTCACAAGATATCCCGTAAAATGTATTTTCGAGATGTTATTTTTTGAAAATGTAGATGGATTTTTCCGAAAATCCCAATAATTATTTTAATCGGTTATAACAATTATGCCAGCACAGATTTTGGTAACTTAAACATATTTTTCAAATTCTTTTTAATAAGTAATTCATCTATTTATAAACAGCCTGTATAAATCGCCAACAGAAACTGCACAATTCGTGTTTTTGTGTTGACATTCTTCAATTACTGACTAATTTCAAATCATAGTCATTTATTATTAATGTATTCTACGTAAACATATTTGGTGGACAAATCACAATGGTAAGAGAACCATTTTGTTACCAATTTGTACTTTGTTCTTGTATGTAGTTCGTGTGGGGATTTGCTGTTTTGTGTTTTTGTTGTAGTTCTTTTCAGCTGGCGATTTGCTGTTTGCAGGATATATTCTCTGAGTCTTCAACAGCATATCTCCGCTTTGCTTTGGCTTTAGGATTATGGGTTTTCTTTTAAAGGAAATATTTTCTCTTGGAACAGTATTTGCGGTGTATTTATCTAAATCGCTTGCACACTTATAGCTTATATTAGTTGTTTATCCACGATTCTTTTGAACCAATACAGTACGTAGTCATCGAGCGAAAATCGTATTATATGCCCTCGAATTGTCTACGCCTTTGAAGATGTACAAAAATTACAAGGCCTGCGTAAAAATTTAGAATAAACTCCATGTGAACAGAAAGAGCTTTTAGCTTAGATTTAAGTAACTTCTTATATTTTATCCCGGGCAGTTCTAATATCCCCGGTAGTAGAAGATAATAGTCTATCAATTACATGAAATATATTTATATTCTATTCTAGGACTATTTATTATTTTTGCTATTGGATTAAAATATTGTAATTAAAACTGCTTGTGACTATCGAGCAGAGGATAACCAACTTTAAGCCATTTTTATCATATCATTTGCCAAAATTGCCTAAATAATTAGAGTGGAGGCAGCTCCATTGCATAAATAAAGAAGGAAGGCCCACATTGACACTTCATTAGACAAAAGGCCTTTCGAGGTGTGATGTTTTTCATCAGTTAGCTCCAGAAAGCTGTACTTAGGTAAAAGAAGTTTCTGGAGAAGATAATAATCCGATTTGGTGAAGTCCGACTAAAAAGGCGTTTAAAAAATATTTTTACTGCTGAATTCATTGTCTCCTTTCGATTTCATTTCGGATCGTTTCATCATAAACTTTGTGTTGCACGCTATAAATGATTTAATAAACACATACGTACTGTAACAAGGAAAGTTTTAAATAATGACATTAAAAACCCATTATCTTGTTACTGATTCATAATAAATTGTTCCATACATTTTCAACTGGCATTGATTTTCTAGATTTAAATCATTTATTCTGCAGCTGAAAATGAAATCCAGCTTGCTTCCCTAATATTAAATGGTTTTTGGTGTTTCGTTCCAAACGAAAATGGGTTTAGCGAGACCTGATAATATTTTTTTAAACGCAGTAATTCTAGCCTTACTGCTGTTATTGAAGTACCATTTCACGTTGATTAAAAGTAAATCTGAATTGTTATTGCTCGGCAACTGCGCCTTGATTACCGCTAAATCGGTTAGTCATGCTGGCACTTGACTGATAACAGCAAATTAACACAGTACTTATTGCTTCTTGGTACGAAGTAAACCCGAGCCAACTGATGATTCCAGTATAAGCAAATTGCAGTCATTGTTTTACTTTGGCCAAACCTGTTTTACAATACTCCTTCTGATGACGTCTATGAAACAAATTCTCACATTATTACAATTATAATGAAAAATGTTATCGGAAAGTACATTTTTAAAGTAATCATACATGCGAGCAATTTCTTGATTATTAAAGTGCATTGTATTTATACTGTTATTTTGAGGTAGAAATGTGTAACCACACGTGCCTACATGGTTTTTAGTAAGCGATTTAGCTTATTTTTGTATTTTTTGCAGCAAAGATCTTCAAATATGTAGGTCGTAGTTTTAGAAGTACGTACGAGGGGGTTTTGATAAGTACTTAGCCTACCATATAAAACGCCACAATATTTCTAAACAAAATTTTATTTATTCCACATAATCTCCTTTAAGACTTATACATTTAGCAGAACGTTCATAAAGTCATTCTAAGCCATTTAAAAAAAAATCTTTGTCTTGGTCTGCAAACCACTCCTCGACGGCACACACTGCTTCGTCATTTGTCGAAAATCTTTTACCTTTCACATGTTTTTTGAGTTTTGGGAACAAATAATAAGTCTGACGGTGCTAAATCCGGAGAATAGGGCGGGTGGTCAACCAATTCAAAACCAATTTCATCAATTTTTTGCAGTGCAATCAACGACTTGTGAGCAGGAGCGTTGTCTTGCAAAAAGAGCACACCTCTGGCAAGATTTCCGCGGCGGTTTTCCACAGTTTTCTGACGTAATTTAGTTAGCAACTCGGTATAATATGCTCCCGTGATAGTTCTACCCCGTGTCAGAATTATCCCCCCTTTGTCCCAGAAAACTGAAGGAAGAATCTTGCCAGCCGATTTTTGAACACGGAATATTTTGGGTCGTGGAGAACTAACATGCTTCCACTGTTTGCATTGCTCTTTAGTCTCTGGGTCATAGTGATGGATCCACGCTTCGTCCTTAGTATCAATCGATTCAAAAAGTTTGAGAAATCTTCTGCAAAGCGGCGGCAGATTTCCTTTGACGTTGTCAATCGAACGCGCTTCTGATGAACGTTTAAGCATCTTTGAATCCATATTACCGAAAGCTATCTCATATCCAAGTCGTGATGAATGATGTGACACACACGTTCATAGGAAATGTGCAATGTTTCTGCAATATTCTTAATCCCAATACGTCGATTTTCTAAAATCATATGGACAGAATCAGTGTTTTCCGGAGTGGTCACAGAAATTGGTCTTCCAGGGCGGTGCTCATCTTTCACATCTGCTCTTCCTCTTTTATATTTCGCAACCCAGTTTTAATAGTGGCGTATGAAGGACACTGATCACTTAAGGTTTCTACCATATCAGCAAAAATTCTTTGCCCGATAACCCTTTCAAAAATAAATACTTAATAACTACCGAAACTCGATTTTTTCAAATTCTCTCTTTTTCTCAGACATGCTGTTTTCACAAATTCACAGTTTGATCACCGTTCAACTTATGGATGTCAAACTTTGACAACTTATTTATAACACATAGTTGTAATCATAGCAACCATATTCACTTTACTAGAAACTTTCCAGGCTATCTAGATATAAATACCCCCTCGTATCATTTACTATTGCAAATTTTTAAAGAATGCTTCCATATTTTTAGTATTAGAGCGACTTTAAAGGTATTAATTTTTTGTACAGGGAACGTATTTTTAATTGCAATGATAATTGAACAGAAAAATAAATTTGCATATTACACGGCACCAACTAGTTGCTAAAAGCCAATAAAGATTATTAACCCCATTTAGTTTTATACTCCTACAAATGATCATTGGAACTGCATTATTGTATTGGTAATGCGATGTGTATCACGGGTAACGTAATAGGGAATCGTTGATGGACAACTCGTATAAAGCGAACAATTTTAAACTTAAGTACAAAGCATTTTAAGTTGACTCACAATATAAGTAAGGTAATATATTTAATTTCTTCTTGGTAGTATAACTTTGCCAGTTAA
Source organism: Limonius californicus (assembly GCA_014611495.1). Classification (NCBI taxonomy): domain Eukaryota; kingdom Metazoa; phylum Arthropoda; class Insecta; order Coleoptera; family Elateridae; genus Limonius; species Limonius californicus. The sequence goes on along the minus strand of JABXWE010001464.1, from coordinate 64,896 downwards.
AATTGTATTTGATAACTTAGATGATTGTGGAAGTAAACCTAAAGTAAATTGCGTAAATATTGAAAATGAATAAAAAATATCTACATCACCGGTAGCATGCATTTTTTAATAAAATCTAACAGTTTAGCGTTAATCCGGTAGCAGGTAAACCTTTGAGACGGACTATAGGTTAACAGAAAATCGATATAAATATATAGCGCTTTCATTTCACAACTAGCCAGTCCCAATAACTTTCGATTGTAAGTAAATTTAATTTAAACAAAAACACGCCAATTGGTATATCAAGGGGGGTGTTTAAAACCGTTAGTAATTGAATTTTAAAATCACTACCAGCCCCTCCCCCCTTCAAATAGCACCCCCTACCTTGTGATACATCAATTTACAGGTAAAGAAAATCGTAATCTAATCACGTAAAAAAAATGTTTTCGATCGATGCTTTTAGAAGACTACTCAAAAATTATAAAATAAAGATAGAACTCATTTACTGTCCTACAAGCACAACGGTTTTCAGTTCCGTAAGTAAAGATGATTTCTGTTCTTTGTTGTAAACTATGCACCATTTTTAAGTCTTATTATCAAAAATAGATGAATATTAAGTCTTAAGATCCAACTATTCGCAAATTATTTGTAAATATGCATAAAAAGGTTTTTAAAAAAATTACCGTGTATTAAGTACTAAAAAATGGCACACTTTTACCTTTAGATTGATGTATCACAAGGTAGGGAGCGCTATTTAAAGATTTGTAGGAGGGGTAGTTGAGGGTGATGGGGTTTTAAACGGTTTTAAACTTCCTCCTTGGTATACAAAATGTCATTTTTTTGTTTAAATTAAATTTACTTAAAATTGAAAGTCATTGAACTGTTTAGTTTTGAAATAAAGCACTGTATATGAAAGTTTCCAAGCCTTTCAGAAATACCTACATATGTTTATTTACCGAAAGGAATTTAAATGCTTCTATCCTTTTTTTTACAGTTGTCATCCCCAAATATACAGAGTGGTGAAAACTATGGAAACACAGATTTTCTGTGCTTAATATTCCCTTAAACAAATACTTCAACTATACATAGGTATTCATACTGACGTGTAGAAATTGTATTTGTTTTTCTTTATGGTAATATATCTATTGTTTTTCAACTATTCGATAGAGTACACTTCTCTTATTATGTTTTAAAAATAATGGACAAGCAGTCGATTTTTTCCAGAAACTGCCATTTAAAGGTACTACTGAAAATTAATCAGTTTTGTCATAGAGTAACAGTAATAGCAATTTCTAGTATCCATGTTTAATAATAATTAATGGCTTCAGTTCCAGCGTTTGGCTAAAAACGCACCACATCAAGTGCATTTTTACCGGCCTCTTTTCTGTCACGTGTTTCTCCTTAGGCTAGGCAACAAGGAGAATAAACAGCTTAATGTCGAATCCGAACGACATAAATTCGGGAGAGGTTGGCATCAAGATCCTAGTTGCCGGCCGGATTGGGAAATTCTGTGTGGTGGGTTGCAGCTCAAAATGTTTGTATATTGCGTGGTAATGCTGGGGGATCGAACCCAAGCCATACTCTGTGAAATGACCACCACACTACCAAAACTCCATAATATTTTTAAACCGTGATCAAAGAGCAAAATAATATGTAATCATGCATGCGCAAAGATTTTGCGTTAAATCAAAATTTAAACGCTTTTAAAAAAGTACATTTTTTCCTATGTCGGTATGTGGATAAGATCTAACGAAAAAGCTATTATCTGAAAAAATTTTTCTATCACTAGAAAATCGGCGTATCCCTACTTTTTACCCGTTCTGTATATATTACTCCAATTTTAGATCAAAATATGAACCCTTTAGGTGGTTGTGCTAAAATTCTACCTACTTTTGATTTTAAAATTCGTGCTCGAATATACAGTGCGGTCGTAAAAGTCCCCCCCCCCCTACTAACGTTTGAACGACTTGATATTTCTTCACAAAAATTTGTGTGCTTTAATGGGAGGCTAAATACTACTTTTTAGCCCATATTTAAATTTTATAACTTTCAAAATGGCAGCTAGGCGCCAATCTGAACTATTTTTTTAAATGGGAGTCGAGTGACACCTCATTTGAAAGGTATTTTAATTCTGCGTCTGATCTTTGAGTTTCATATAAAAACATTCATCCAGAAGAAAATGACAGATGATTAAAAATAACAAGTTTATGGAAAAAACTAAAAATTAAAGCAAAAAGGTATGCTTTCGACATTGAAGAATGAAGAAGAAGATTCTAAAATACAACAAAACTTATTTTATACAACAAAAACTGAATAGTAATAGAATACTATTTTAATAAATGTTCAAAGTATTGTCCTTGAAATTTCTTTGCAAATAGAAAAACCTATTTAATATCTCTTCCCGTACTTTCTGGAAAGTTTTAACTCCGATATTTACACGAGCCTCTGTTATTTTACATCGTAAAGGTTCTGTTTGAAAACCTTTCGATTGAAGATACCCATACAAGAAAGTCCAACGGAGTCAGGACAGGGGACAGAGGCGTCCAAAGTTGAAACATGAATCGACGTACAGCACGTGTCCACGTCGTCGCAACGGGTCGGTCGCGAGCTAAATCCGTTCGCATAAGTACGGCGCATCGACGGCCGGCGAAGGCGGTTCTAAGATCCCCGAAGGGGGCGCGGTGGACGCCGAAACGTAAGAATCGCCACAAAAACTTGGCCGGCGTCACCCCCGACCCCTTCAGTGATATTAGAACCGGCCGTCGATGAGCCATACTTATGCGAACAGATTGAGCTCGCGACCGACCAGCTGCGATGACGTGGACACGTGCTGGACGTCGATTAGTGTTTCGACTTTGGACGCCCCTGGCGGCCGAACGGTACGAGCTACAGGAAAGTGCCATAAGGAAAAGCTGTTGTTTTCGGCAAAACCAACAACATATCCAGACCGCAAATCGCAAAATTTTCCGGGCGCCTTGTATTTTCCATAAACTTTTTATTTTCAATCATCTGTCATTTTTTTCTGGATGAAATTTTTTTTATGAAACTTATGGATCAAACGCAGAATTAAAATACCTTTCAAATGAGGTGTGACTCGACCCCCATTGCCAATTAAAAAATTGTTCAAGATGGCCCCTAGCCGCCATTTTGAAAGTTATAAAATTTAAATATTTTTTCTAAAAAGTAGTATTTAGCCTCCCATTAAAGCATACAAAATTTTGTAAAGAAATGTCAAGTCGTTCAAAAGTTAGTAGGGGGGGAGGACATTTTACGACCCCAGTGTATTAGAATCGCTATCGGTGAATAAAATAGCCACAAACTTTGTAAGTTTAAAAATTTCTAAAATATCGTTATCTACTCTTGGCGTTGGAGATCAGTAAGTGGATTTCACTATACGCTAATAATAGTCCCATCAAACATAGTGCTGCCAATAATAGCAATTTAATAGGAGTATAATATATTGCAGAGGATAAGTAATTGTAAGTAAAAAACAATAATTATAGTTATTTCCAAAATGAAGGAATAACATACATGATTTCATAGTATCAGATATTTTTTGGGAAACATGGTTTTAAAATTTGTTTTAGTTTTAGCCTTTATTTCAATTTCTGATTTTTTTAATAGTATTTATTAATCATTTGAATTAATAAAGCTGAGTTATACAATTTAACAGTTTTTTACAATCTTTTCTGATCAGCACTATTTTTGGTGGCGTTTATGTTACTGTAATTCCATCGAAGACTTTTTTTGGTTGAGTTTTTTTGTAGACGTGTTTTCGGCCAGTTATAGTATTGTGGGCGCTATTATCAATGACGTTTTCTAGGAGGCGCTATTCCGACTCCCAGTTGTCTGTATCTGTTCAATGCCTTCTAATCTTACATAGTTAATACTTAATAAATATTTACAATAACTGTCTTGAAAAATCCAGTTCAACTTGTAATTGAATAAATTTAATTTTATATAAGTGATTAATTTATTTCAAATGTAACTTATTTAATCTTGTAATTGAAATTTATTTTATTACATTGCTAAACATCCAGAGGTGAACAAGCCATAGTTAGTGATGCGTGACGATACAATTTAATTGATTAGCTTATCAGGATGATTGATGTATTGTATGTCTGTACAGGATGTCCCACTTTATAGTGCTCATGCCTTACAGTTAGATGCCGCCTATTAATGTTGAGGCGAATAAAAATTGCCGCAAATTACATTTTTGTTGCACCTTTTGCACTTTCGGAAACGATCCCGTTTTGGTGCTGCGGATTAATACTTTGGAACCACTTTTTAGTTTTTTAAATAGTTAACTCGGTCAGAGATGTATTATCACAAACGGTTATGTACAGATATTCTATGATCATAGCAGCAGAATTAGCATTTTTCGACTAAAATAGTCGCTTATTTGTTAATTATTTCCTTTCGGCGTAAATTTAAATATAATTGCCATTTTAAACTATGCAAGCAAATCTGATATGTTTTTTAAGGTTGAAATTAACTCTGTGAATGTATTAAAATAAACCAAAAGAAATTTTCTGACTGCATATGTGTAATTAGGCCATACATCGTCAGTTTTAATATTATCTTGTGCTTACGATTACCCTGGTACGTTCTGTGTAATCATCCCATAATTACATGTTGATAATGGGGGCAAATGTTATTTCAATACGGTATCAGCTTGAACGCATGTCGAATGTAATAAAACGTACTTAAAATACATATTTTTTTATTTAAAACAGAATCATTGTTTTGTTATCTTCGGGTAGTTTCTTTCGGGTTTTTAATTTTGTTGTTTTTTAAATATTAAATTATGTGGCGGTATTACATGTATAAATATTTCATTACCAATGGTATAGGAATTGGTAGAGGCGAATATTTTTTATTGCTTTAAATATTTGTCATGGTATTAAACGTAACACCCCTGCAAATTTAATAAAATACGAGAACAATAATAAATTCCCTACTAATAATTCCAAAAGAAATTCGTTAATTTTTATTTCCTGGAGTCGGCTCCATGTCAGATAATGATGATGATGATGATGATGATGAAAAAAATTGGTTCATTAAAATAGGTTACAAGCATAGCACCAACTACAATTCTAATTTCCAAAATGTTGATTCCGCTTTTCCTAACATCAGATTCCTTTAGAGGTGTCGACAAAACTCAATAATTCCATAAATCTGGGAAAGCTTCGTTCCTAGATTGACGGTGGAGATTAAAGGAATCGTCTTCTATGTCGCACTCAAGTAAATGCATTGATGAACCTACGAACACTAACGGAGCTTTTCTGGTTGTATGGAATTCTATCAATCCAAACCGATGGAAGGAAGTTCTAGCGTTGCTTCCCATATGTCCTGTATTTGTGTTCATTAAAGATCGTCTATTCTTGTAATATTTGTGAATGAATTTGTAATCGCCTTGAATGTAATACAAGAAACACGCATAACTGTGCACCTGAAAAATAGTACTAAAACATTTTGCTATCGTTATTTAAAATGTATTTCCAGGACTCTTGCTAAGTTTCTTGTAATGGCGTAGTAATACCGAATACCGAGCAAAACAATTCATTCTGGTCCAGAACGTTTTGGCGCAGACCCGTTTGGGTACAGGGACAGTTGGACGTAGAACCGTTTGCGCGCAGAGACGTTTGGGTGCAGGTACGTTTGAACGCAAACACATTAAAGTGGATTATTTTATAAAATATTTTGTGTTATTAATAAATATGTGGAATTATTTAAGTTTATTAATAAATCCAATTGATAGAACAACTGACGTATTAAATCAATCTTCAGCAGCCGTTCAAAGAGAAGCATTCTTAAATGTTTTTTATGCAGCAATATTGTATTTATGTTATTTAATCAGAAAATTACTATTTGAAAGTACTGACACCTTTATACATATTTTTGGTTATTAAAATTAAATAACATTTTATTTGGTAGTTTCCCTTCACAGAGAGTGACTACAATTTGCTTATAGATCAATTAAAAAACACATTTAAAGGTAAAAAATGCATTAAATGAGTGCGAAAAGGAATACTTTCTCCGTGGTCTTGCAAAATGTCTTTTAAGTTAAATTATTTATTATGGCTGAAATAACGATTTTTTGAAACTTTGAAAAAAGATTATACACTATAATTCTTTAAAATGCTAGTTCCAAAAACTTAAAAGCACTTACAGCAGACGCTCGATAACGTGAACTAATTCAGATCCGAGTATGTTCACATTATCGAATGTTTACATTAGCGAGCGTGATTTTATTAATCAGAAAATTATTAAAAGAAACGTTTAACAACACAATTCATATTTTTTGCTAATTGTCTCAACCTCGTCTATGATTTTCACTTTGTCACTCAATCTTAAACACTTTCTTTTATTGGATGTGGATGCCATAGTCGTAATACATAAACGCATGCAATATGTCTGACTTAAGTTTAACAACGACTAAAATGAAATCAACGCTGCTCCTACAAATTATTTGTTGAGAGTCACGTATGTACATCATAAAAACAATAAAAACCTAAGTGTTTACGTTATCGAACTGTACAGGCTGTTTACGTTATCGGGCGTTCCATTTATTAAGAATGTTGTGTTTGCATTAGCGCGATGTTTCCATTATCGGGTGTTTACGTTATTGAGCGTCTGATGTATATGCAAATATTTTTATTATTTAAAATTCAAACAAATGTTGCCCCCAGCGACTGATTTTTAATACATATTTTAAAGTTTAATATACGTTTGCGGCCAACCAGGTTTGCGCCAAAACGTCTGGTGCCTGTTCATTCGGTCATAAAGAGCAGCTTCTTATTCGTTGGTCGTTGTCCTTAGTAGCTAAATGAACTAATTCCCTATTTTCTGATGATGAATTAATAGCAATTTGATCAGTTTTTTGCTTTTATGCCAAACTTTGATATTTTACATAATTATATAGTAGTTGCTTAAATGTTCGTCAGAGACATACGTAACCTACCTATATTTCAAACAAAGTAAATTGAAATTAACATGTTTTATGTAAATCATTAATACTTTTGGACTAAATACAAAACAAATTGTCCGCTATTGGTCATAATTCAACAAACGTCATTTATGGACAGCCAACAAAAAGACGTATGGCAACACGGTTCGAACATCAGTGATGTAACATAAAGGCACCACATTCCAGTTCTTTTTAAAGAATCAATTCAAATATTCTATATTTCTAAGTGTAAGTAAAAGTCTTCTAACCACTTTGATAAATAAATTCCACAATCTCGAAACATATTGAACGAGTCCATTTAGTCGAAGTCAACTTTAACAATTTGTTTAACGATAGTTGTAAAGTTTACAATGTAAACCTACCTGTACAGTATTTAGTTTCTGTAAGCTCCTTCATATTGGGTTTAAAACTCGTTTTCCATATTCTGAACTCTACTGTGCATACCTTAATAGCCATAGGTAGAATTGCATTCTTATTGTATCATGAAAAGTATGTAATTTATGTTTCAATTGAATTGAAAAGTAAAAAAATTATTTAAGATTTCCTTATTTTTTATTCCTTAGTTTAGAGATATAGTTCTTACGATGAGCATTTTTCAGTTTCGGATTAGCGCTTTATTTGCATACCACAAACTGAAGGCATTGCTGTCTTTGTTAGTTGCCCGCGGATTCATATTTCCGACAAAGACGTATGTCGTAGTGACATCTGCGAACGAAACAACACCATCACTGTACGTGAGACGTATTCTGTCGGCTGACACGTTTAGTAGAAAGAAACAGAGATTGAAGAATGTTGCGCTTATGCATCCAAAGGTCACTACTTAAATCTGTTTCCAGCAGTATCTAAAATGTTTTGAAGGTTTATATATCAATATTTTATTTTTCAAAGTTACCCTGTTGTTTATTGCTAAAATTTATTTTATACACTTTGGGAACCTTTGTTTTTACTGGGAAATAGTTCTGTAGATATCCCATTATTTGTTTTGGTTTATGAAAATTGGTATTAAGATGTTGAAGATAAGTTAATAGCATTTTTGTTATACAGCCACTAAAAGCTACTGGAATGTATTCGTGAAAATGGTAAATGGTAAAACCATTGCTATATTATAAGTTACCATTCGATAAACGTTGTTCGTGATTACTCCGCGCATATACTTATGGAAACTATCCAAACATCGATGACGTATATCCAGTATATCGACTTCCTCGAGGTTTTTGCAATACCAATCAAATATTCTTTAAAATATGTTTTAGATTTATCAGCAAAAGTTAAATTTCTTGTAATTTTCTTAAATAAATTCTAAAAGTTCGATACATTCTAATTTCACACGCTTTCTATTTAGTACCAAAAATTGTAAAACTATATAATCTTCTTTATATTCGATTTAAAACTATTCTACCATATTCTGAACTATACTATAGACATATTTTAGTGTAGATGGTCATTATATGCGCATCTATGTAGGGTGGGAGAGGAGGATAAAATTTGTTTTATACAGTATTTATAATTAAGATTTCTATTGATTTAAAATGTAAATAATGTATATACGATTATATCTTATATAATAATAGGAGCCATGCACGAATTTTTCCACAATGTTTACTTCAACCTTCCGTACGCTCTCACATTTGTTGTCAACGTTTAGTTTGTGTGCGGTTTATATTTACTTACACTTATTTCGTAGCTGGGAATGTTCCAGCAATCAATCATTATATCTTGTGTGTCCCCATTTTTGTTACCGCAGTTGGGTAAAGTAGGTTTACCGACTGGTGGTATGAAAAAGACTTAATAACTTATAATTGTTTTGCGTTTCTGTGTTAGCCTTACGTGAAAATTTGAGCGTTGTTTAATGTAATCTCAAAAGCTATGGATTGCTAAGCAATGAAAGTTGACAATTGATTAACTGAACTGTCTCAAAGCTCTCAATACTTATTAAAGAGGGGTGACAAAAATGCGAATACACTATTCAGTGGGTGTTGAGTTCGGATCTATAAAGAAGGAAACGTGTAGTATGCTTGTTTTTAGTTGTAGAATTTTACAAAAAATTATTCTACGTGACAAATTTAGTAAAAGCAGTCTCATCTAAAGTTGTTATACACCTGAAATATTAAAAATAATAACCCATTGTATTTTAAAGTTTTAAATAAAATTCCGTATGACTTGCCTTTTAGGTAGTAAGTCATTCATAATTAAGATTTCTAGCACTTTAACCCACAAAAATTATAAAATCGAAATTTCTGTTTTTTTGAATACTTAAACCACCCATCATTTAAATCTATTATTATGGTGTCTGTTAGCTGTTAGTTAATCGCCAAAATGAATATTTACTATGGTAATCCCCCCCCCACACACACACACACACCTCCCTCTATTTAACTATCCAGTTAAAGTCTCTATTAGTTAACCGCTAGAATAAATATTTAGATATCATGCTGATCTAGGAGGCACTTCTATGCTCCCTCTTTAGGGTGAAATTTGTTTTTTGTTCGGCCTTCTTGAAATTTAATCCACTAAAAATTATAAAACAGAACGTTTTCGGTATTTACTGTGGTTAAATCGCCATACACTTAACTGTGAAGTTAAAGTCTCTGTCAGTTAACCGCTAGAATGAATATTTAGATATCATCCAAATATAGGGGCAATTCTATGCTCCCTCTTTAGGGTGTAATTTGTTTTTCGTTCAGTCTTTTTGCAATTGTACCATGTTCTGAAATACGACAATTAAAATTTTTAAGGCACCTATAAATTTCAGAATTGCTATAATTTTCAAAATTCGCTAGAAATTCCTATACAAGTGCCTTGCAATTCCTATGTAAAACCCCCAATTCTCAAAAAGTAGCCACGATTCGTAAAAATGTTATATACACATAAACCATTTCCGTACTATGCCTTTTGTTAAGCAATTTTCACACTTCATTTTCATAACTCGCCAGTAATTCCCAAACTACCTCGTTAGTAATATTCTATATTCATACGATGTTCATAATTTTAGAAATTCCTCAATTCCTTTAATAATTCTGACCATTCCTGTACAACTTATGTATAAATCTTCCGAAATTCCATTTAAAGTATTCCCTAAATAATTATCCAATTCCCTTAATTTAGTAAGAATTTCTTAACGGTTCCCACAACACAGGTCTCCCGCTATTCCACAGAAAGAACTTTCTTATAATTCCCATTATTCCTAAATGATGTGCATTCTACAGAATGTTTTTTTTATGATTTCTAATACATTCACCCTATAAAACCCCATCTTTTCTATAATTTCCTCAATTCATAAATAATCCTCAAAATTCTAACAGAACTTCTTATCGTGTCTTAGTAATTCCCACAATTCTAGAAAATTCCCAGGAATTGAACATGGTTGGTTGAGTATTTCCATTATTCCTAAACCATGTTTTCCATTCCTAAAAGTTTTTCTCATTTCAAAGTAAGCATCTCAACTCATCGGTAATTAATGATGTGTATGTATATCATTAATACAATCATGTTTATTTTAATTGACACTACAACAGTTGGCATTGCATTACGAGTACTTCACATTTCTAGGAATTTTAAATGAAAAGTTAAAAATTAATTTGTAAGCTTTACTATCGAATGTCATTGAATCTAGGAACTTAAAAAGTGATACAGATGTACTTATAAATAAACCGATAAAGTGATTGTTATAAATGTGTGGTCCCTTACGGGTCTAATTGAAAATCGATATTTGATTGTTGTTGTATTATAGTATTCCTACAGTACCTATTCGGTATTTTATGTACTTTCAATTATTTAGTAAGTTCCAAATTCAGTTTGATCAAAAATTACTATTAAATAACACAAAAAATTGTTTAATATGGCTTATACTGCAAGTAAATGATGCACACATGTATATGTTATTAGATCTTTCGTACACAGCGATATTGCTATACATAAGTAGGAATAAAAAGAATTTATTGTGTGTACCAACTGTTTCGTCTAATAACAGCTTCAGTACATGTCATTCTACGCTTTATGATCTGGCTAGGTTACTACTTCGTCCACTCAATCTTGGAGCGATTTGTCTATGCAAAACCATTTCAGTTACGTGCTTTTGATCCATTACTCATGACTTTGATTGATTAGAGGGTATTCCTATTTCGTTTGATCTATTTCTGATGAGGGCATTAAGAGTTAAAAGACGAGCCTTTCCGCTAAACGCTTCCATGCGAACATATCGCCTTGTTACTTAACGGGGAGATGGGAAAAGCTGTGTTTATCAATTTGATTAACGGCGAGCAGGGTTGTTGTTATTTTGTTTCGATATCCTGGCTATATATCCAATATAATATTGCATACTGCTGGCCAAATTCAGAGGGGTAGTGCAGAGTTGCCACTACGTGACATAAGGCTAGTCGAGTGCGGCTGGGTATTGATTGGCGAGGCAGAATCCGGCAACACTGTATGTTACGGAGTACTGCGCTGCACTTGCTCCTTTGCACTCTTCCTAGCTCTTGTTATTTATCGCACTGTACTTGACTATGCCTTTATTATCCGGAACTACTTTCCTTTGAATACGATTATTTTCTAAATTATCCCCAGTAATCCCTTTCCCACTTTCCCTCGTCTTCGGATCCGGCTCACAAATATACTTGATATTCTTAATTTCCACTTCCTTTAATCCTTGATGCTAGGATACGATACATTACTTAGGGTTTGCAATTACTACTCAGCTCAAGATCATATCGGTGTTTAAAAATACGACACGAATCCATTTCACAACGCTGTCATTTGTTTTAAATCGTTAACAAAGAAACGCCCTGTTCTATGAATTACAAAAAAACAAACCCAAATGACTAATATCGAGTTATCCTTAATAAAGATTGTTATTAAACTTAAATTTCTCGGTTTTGTAGTATTTTACTTAAGAATGTGGAAATTTTAGGTGTACTTATATTAGGCTATTTTCGAAAGAAACAAAATAATGAAGAGTAATTGCAACAAAAAGTTTTAGATTGACGAAAATGCTTTTGCAAAAACTTTTCATTCATTTTCTCTTTAATTTTTAATATGTAGGTATATATAAAATTATTGTGTTTTAAGATTTTTTTGAATGAAATCATGTATTTGTGGAATAAATATTATTTGCTGTTTTCGTTCGATTGTAGCGAAACTTTTAAAACACCCTATTTGTCGAAATCTTAGTTTTAAATGACTCGAATTTCATTTTTTATATATATGTACATACACATATATTCAATATTTAAAACGCTGCTTGATATTTCATTATGTAATATCATGTTAAAAGATCAAAGAAGGAGTATTTTTGCTTTCTACGTAGGGAAGCGTGTATGTAATTACAATCGTTTTGGCGGAACCACCGCTGGCTTTTTTCATAAATTTGTGTATGCACGAGCAGTTAAGTGTTTGTAATTGATTTAAATGATAAAGGCTTTTCCAGGCATTTGCTTTTTATAAACGGTGTTCTCCTTGCAGCAGACTTAAAACGATTAATTTAATTTTAGTCGAATTTTCTCTTGGTTCTTGATAAAACAGTGTTGCTGGCGTAATAAATATTTGTATTTAAGGGTCGCAAATATTTAATCAGCGTCTGAGTGTTTATACAATGATTTTCCAGAAGCAGTAGACTATGATTTCTACAGCGTCAATATAATTTTTCTTTTAATTCTTTCCATTTTTGTTTATCTTTTATGTATTATGTATTCGTTTATAATCTGGAACTGTGTATAGTTGCTTTAAAATTTTAATGGTTAATCAAAGCTACGATTTTATGTGAAACTTTGTTATGTCTGCTTTTCACAAGCATTAAAATAAAGATATGTTGAATAAATCGTCTACACTAACCGCATATGCTATATAACTTACGGTTATTATCCTCATCCGTGTAATAGTTAATTCAGTAACTATCCTTCATTTTAACGACAGTATAAACTACCTCTACATTGTTGCAGAACTGGAAGTGTCTTTAATTTCACTTTACTTATTGCACAATCATTATGTTTATTATCAGCGTTATTGTTGTTTGTTCGTCACTTTAATTGTGGTTGATTGATACCCTACTCGTCATTATTTACCATCGCCAATGATGAAGAGTTAGTACGGGCGTTGAAGAAGTACAACTAATATAAAATCTTAAAAGTTGATTGTCCATATTTAATTAAGCGAATATAATCATTCTATATGTAGTATCGGAATAACGGAATCCGTTGTCAGAAAATAAACAGTAATTTTCGGTCGATGCGATTCTGTTTGTATAACCTAAAAGCAGAATTAACTTGCCGAGAAGAATCTCGAAAAAGACTGAAAATTTCATTATCACTAATTAGTGGAAACTCTCAATGAGTATTGTGAAGAGAGTTGACTCGCTTATCAATTGTTTACTTAATGAATAATTATATCCTAATTAAAAGCCATTCTTTGTAAGAGGTAAGAGGCGCAATTTTCCTTTTTTATTTCTATTTTTAATGTTTTAAGCGTATTATAATTTATCTGCATTGCTTGATACATTTTTAGAACTTTACTTTAAAAATGGAAAGTTTTTGTATCGTTTCTGTATTCTTGCAGCTGGTAAAAGTTAATTTAAATTATTTATTACATACAATTACAAGGTAATTACGTACGCTGGTAATAACTTATTTTTATTTGCTGAAGTATTTATAATCGTTTAAGTTTTATTGCTGCTATTTATGTGATCGATTAGAGATTAATTATTTCAGATTTACTATGGAGATTTATGTATTGGAAATATTAAAACATACTCTAAAATATTTATGAAATCAATGGAATGTTTTTTGGGTCTTTTTAACCGTAAGCGTGTATGAAAACTATACTATTGTAGGATATGCCCTTTGTATAATACGTGCAATCCTATAAGAACAAATTTACCTGAGCGATTTGACCACCTAAGGGGATTATAAACTCAAACTATGCCCTCAGCCACAACTAATCGGTACGAATTCGAAAATTTTAAGTATCCCGTAGTAATGAAAATTATTGTTTAGGTGTACCTCATTATGGACCTGTTTTCTACCTGAATTTGAACGGTATTTTTATCGAGGATTACAAATAGTTTTAAAAGAGATTACAAGTTTGGGCTAAAGTCAAAATTTGTTATTATAAGATTCATCATCATCATCATCAACAGCCTTTCCCACTGCTGGGCATCGGCCTCTTCTCTGTCACGTGTTTCTCCTCAGCGCTAAGGTAGAAATACGGGGGACCTACAGTTTAACGTCAAATCCGAACGACAGAAATTCCAGAGAAGGTTTTTAGCATTAAGAACCCACGGTTGCAAGCCGAATTGGGAAATTGTGTGTGGTTGCAGACAAGATTTTTATAAATCTGCATAGTTCTGCTTAGGTTTCGAACCCAAGCCAGAATCGACGTTTTATTCAGAAAGCGAGCGCTCTACCAACTGAGCTACCACCACACTATATTGTATTGCGTAATACATTTGTTAATTTCAAGTGATACTTCTAGCAATTACACTTACATATAAATTTTTGGGAATACCATATTGCTTTATTGCTTTTTATGTAGGTGCATAGAAATGTATGAAGTATTTGCGAATTTGTAGACAGATGCAGCAAATGTTCACGTAAGCAGGCTGTGTTAATGAACATTCGAACGCTCTGTTCATAAAGAGTTTACATCAACTTGCTGAATATCCGAACAGTAGAACAGCGACAAAAGCGATATCAAGGTGTATTTTTCTTCATTCGGGATTCTGGAAAATGTAATTACATTTCTTTTGCTTTTCCCTCGTGGCGCCAATTTCAAATTGCGCTTTAAAGCTGCATATGTAATCTGCAGCTATTGAGACATCTATATTCATATTGAAGTGCTATCCTTCTTGTGATTTATTGGCTGTCAAATAATAATCCTGAAGGGCCATTTGTTTATATCTGTCAGTTCTTATGGATGGTTTCGAGTTTTATTTCGTAATGTCCTTACAAATTGTAATTTACGGTAATCGCGTAAGTTACCTCAATTCCTGGTTAAACCAAAAAGTACACTTTGTATATTAAATTCAAACCAGGTAACATGCAATATTGGTTTGGCTAATTCAGTTCAGGAGCCATAAACATACCAGACCATAAAAAATATTAGTGATATTGAAGCCCGCTAGTAGAAGTAAGACTTTAAGAGTGATGTGCCCTTTCAGGGGAATTATGTTACAGTTATGTTTAATTTAAATGGTATTTCTACTTTCTAAGGAATACACATTCATATAAGTATGTTAATCTATCTATACAGGAAATTCATGTTAAATCTACCTCCAAAAATATATCCCTCTGACATTAGAAAGTATTCTTTTTCGTGCTCTATTCAGAACAATTATTATACGATCGTCAAATTCAATTTTCTTATACGAGGGTTGCCTTTTATATTTCGGGATTGGGCAACCGTAGTGCTGCCATCTAGCAACTGACGTCTCCATCGTAAAGTGTGACATTTTTGACGGTATACGTACTCAGAACGTCTCGACGTGCGAGCGCTATTTGTGTTGTTTACAGTAACTTGAAAAATTCATATCGGCCAAAAAATGGAATTAAATCGTGAACATTTACCATTGGTGCAACGTAGAACGGTCAATTCTGAATGGTACACAACCATTTGTTTCCCACAAGTCTTCGGAGAAATAAGGAAAACCAACCGCCGAAAACGGATCATTCTCCACCGCGACAATGCGAGCTCTCACACATCGGCTCGAACAAGCGACTTTTTGAGCACTCAAAACGTCGATTTGATGAGTCATCCGCCGTATAGTCTTTTTATTCCCGAACATCAAAAATAAATTGCGAGGTCAACGTTTTTCGACACCTGAAGAAGCGATTGATACGTTCAAAATGTATATTTTGGAGATACCTCAATCGGGGTGGAAAAAGTGCTTCGAAAATTGGTTCACACGCATGCAAAAGTGTATTGATCTTCATGGAGAATATATTTTTTTTATTTTATTAAAGTTAGTGCAGATTTACAATCTACTCTAAAAAATCTATGTATATATAGAGTAATAAGTAAGTGATTTGAAAGTCGTTTGGCTTGAGCTGGGCACCATGCATTGACGGTTCTGTAATCTTTCCTAGTTAGCTAGGTCTTCTGGCCATATTCTCTTTAGCCTTCTTTCTGCTGGGTGCTGATGGGTGCACTTACAAGTTGGTTACTATGATCAGTACTGCGTTGTTTGGATTTGTTGGCATAGAAGCTGATTGCATCTTTGATGAACGGTATGCTAAGGTCTTCATGGATAGTTTTATTGGACACAAACCAAGGGGCGTCCGCCATCATGCGAAGTGTTTTTGAGTGGAAGATTTGTAAGATTTTTGTGTTAGATGGCTTGCTACATCCACAGAGCTCTATTCCGTAAGTCCAGATAGGTTTTAGGATAATTTTGTAAATGATTAATTTGTTTTCGAGCGATAATTGTGATTTTTTACCAATCAACCAGTACATTTGTTTCACTTTTAAATTTAGTTGGACCTTTTTGGCGTTAATGTGATGTTTCCAAGTAAGTTTCTGATCTAGATATTTAACAACCGGTTTTTCCGGGATTGGGGCATTATTTAAGTAGACCTGCGGGCAAGTAGTCCTTCTCGTGGTAAAGGTGATTTGTGTGGATTTTTCATTATTAACTCTAATTTTCCATCGTCTTAACCAGTTTTGCAATAGATTCAGATGATTTTGAAGCTTTTCGGATGCTCTGTCGGGATTTGTATCAGATGACAGGATTGCTGTGTTGTCAACAAATGTGGCCATTGTAGTGTCGACTGTGACAGGTATGTTCGCCGTAAAGATTAAATAGAGAAAGGGTCCCAGGACACTACCTTGGGGTACTCCGGATTTGATGGGGTGATAGCAAGATAATGCACGGTTGACCTTGGCTTGATAGTATCGTTCACTGAGGTAAGACTTTAGGAGGAGGTAAATTTGACTAGGCAAATTTTTCTTTACTTTATACAATAGTCCTTCGTACCACACCTTGTCGAAAGCCTGTTGTATATCAAGAAATACCGCGGCACACGTTCGTTTCCTCTAGGCTTTTTTAACTTTGTTTGCAATTCGATGGCACTGTTGGATTGCTGAGTGTCTTTGTCGGAAGCCAAATTGATGTTCAGGGATTATGTCATTTATTGATACACTTTCTTTTATTCTAATAAGGAGGAGCCTTTCGAATATTTTTGACATAAGCGGTAGTAAGCTTATCGGTCGATAGGATGGAGGTTCCGTGGGTGGTTTCCCTGGTTTTACAATCATGATGATTTGCGCGTATTTCCATTGAATAGGATAGTAGCACAATCACAGCATACTATTGTAGATTGTAGTCAGTAGTACAAGCGCCTTCTTGGGCAGGTGCTTCAGAACTTCTCCAACCACCAGATCGTAACCAGGAGCTTTATAAGAGTTTGTCTTACTGATTTCTTTGCGAAATTCAGCTGATGAGAAGGGATTTATGGGTAGCGATAATTGACAGGGAGCAGTGAGGTAGTTTTGTATTTCTTCATCTTCGATGTCGTTATCAGCAATTGGAGTAAACACGTTTGCCAGGTATTCTGCTAATCTGTTAGATTTTTCTTCATCTGATTGAGCCCAGTTGCCGTCTAGTTTTCTTATAGGTGGGATTGATACTACAGGTCTTTTAAGTTTTTTAGTAGCGTAGTAGTAGTGAATGATCTTGTGATGTGGTATTTAAAGGTATCATTACGAACCTGATGTAGAGCTGAGCGTAGTTGGTGTGTTAGCCTATTGAGTTGTGTTTTATCGTTGGGATTTCTCGATCTTTGCCACTTACCGCGTGTTCTTCTTTTTTCGATTACGAGTTCTTTTATATGCAAAGGTATATTATATTATGCAAAAGTGTATTGATCTCCACGGAGAGTATTTTGAAAAACAATAAAGCCATTTTCGATGATAAATATTTGTTTTTGTTCTCTAATCCCGAAATATAAAAGGCAACCCTCCTATCACTGCTATTTTTCGCACCATATTCAGGATAATTATGTTTAAACCGTTCACATAAATATTCCGTATTTTAAAAGCCACTTTTCACAACCTAAAAACTGAAATGTTATTCTTCGCATCCTATTAAAGAATATTAAGTAAAAACAACTCCATTCGCGTATCATTTCGTGAAATATATACTTTCCACTATCTGAAATGTGAAAATTAGGATGTTTAAAAACTAATGTAACTAATACAAGAGGAAAAGAAATGCACAATGTTTAAAAAAATACAATAGAGAACAATTATGAAAATGTGCTGTTACAAACAAAATCCAATTATCTCGAAAACGAAACATTTCTGTTATATCCAAAATAATTTACACATCTTTTTTATTATTTTGTTAAAGAAACAAACAAAAACGTAGTGCGAAGCCCATGAGTTCAGATAGTTTATAAAAACTTTCTTGAATAATGGCCAAAGAAATAATTTGCTTACAGAAAGTCACTCGCTGGAATCTACATTTACATTAAATCGCGGCTTGTTTATTTTAATATCGGTAATGGAAAATAAATCTTTTTGAATTTTTATTCGCTAACGATTGGTAACAAATTGCTTGATACCCGTGTATTTGTGTTATTATCGAAGATCCCAATTAAAGTCTATTAAATTCTGGCGCTTAATAAAAAGGCAGGGAAACCAATTAAACTAACAAAGGACAGTCATTAAAAGCCAATCGTAATGGAAATTAATGCCGAAATTAAGTAGTCACTAATATAATTAAAGAGGGATAATAAATAATGCCAATTATCTACCCCTTATTATTTATTAGGTTATTGTGTAGAAGTGACATAAAAGTCAAATTTGTGTCGGCTGTTCCTTTTACAAACCCTTTACCATATCCTAATTTTAAACAGTTTTTTGTTTCTTTTTTTACTCTGCATAAGGTTTATGGTTTAAATTAACATTATAACAACAATAATTTGTATCAAAAAAGAACTTTACAGCTTTTTTTTTTGTAAATATTAAAGCAGCTACTATTTTTGGAACATGTCAGATGATGATGATGATGAACATTGAGTTACTCACAAACCAATAGTTAAATTGGCGTATGCTTTAATATGTTATTTAATACCTTTATCGCTTTAGAACATTAAAAGGTTTGTTTAAACATTTTTGAAATTGAAACTAAAAATTACTTCTAAAATTTTAAAATTAAATAATTCTGGAAATTACGGTAATAATTTATTTAAATTATTTTAACTATTAAAGGCCAGCAAAGTTGTTTTTTAGCCGTTCGTACGCTAGAGGTCACTGCGTTAGACTTCAACGCTGAGGGTTAAAATAATAAAATTAAGACATTTAAAAAATCAAATCTGTGGAAATGTAATATCCTACAATTTTGAATGTATCCTTTTCCCAGTAAGTATAACTATTCTTCTTACTTCATCTCAGTACACCCCATCTTGTTACTTCCGCTACAGCCCTTACATCTTGCTCCTTAAGGGAATCCTAAACCGACCCGGCAATTCAAAATGAAATGTAATTTTTTACATCTACAAACTGTTATATTTCTTTCCCAGTTTTTTTCTGGAACTGTAAACCGAACTGTACCCACTATAAAAGTCAATGCATATAGTATACCACAAAATAAATCTGTTGTAGAGTCTTGGCATTATTCGGAATTTAAGAAAATGAAATAAATCTTGACACTGGTTATGTGTATGATATTCGTAAAGTTTCGCATATGTCACAAACGTAGGTTTATATTGCCGTATTTTTCAACTACTTTTGCAGTTCTTACGACTTTTTGATATTTATTCACTTTATTTCAGGCTTAGATATGTGATGTGTTAAAAAACACCATGTTAGAAGGTAACCTATCAAGATAGTTACGCTGACAATAGAAAATGTTAGTTTTAGCTTATTTTGGGTTACTTTCGTAGCTCCTTAATAATTTTGTACCAATATTGTCTTACATTTTCTCAAAAATTTGCTGTTGAAAGTGACTATTTAAAAAAATAAATACGGAAGGTTTTGGTATTGGAAAACAAATGTTAGATATTGCTCTGACTCCTTTACTTGTGTTTTTACCTTCCCATGTAAGAGAGGTATAGCAAATTCGCTGCTATACATAGTATTCCCAATACAGTACATTATAACCCCTTCTGGGCCCTTTTCTGGACCAAAAGCATCTTCTTATTGATATTTAAAAAATGAAATATACTTATAACTGGAATAACGCTGCTGTCCTACTGTCTTCCTAAATATTCTCTGATCATCGACGTTCCTAAAACGCTGGATCTTAGAAGGACCACGCCAATTCCGGAAGCCCGATAAGAATTTGCAAAGGCTAGGGAAATAAAACATTCCGCCCCCATTTGATTTAGTTGGAATGGTTTTGTCGAAACAGTCGCCTTTGTTTATTTGCCTTAAAATCGCATCCATATGAAAATGTATTGACTTCTGCGATTGTCCTTTCCCATAAAGGAGATCCTACATTTACTTTATTTTTGTGGTGGCTTTTAAATGTTATTTCAAAGCTTTGGTCACTTCTTCCATGAATAAAGGTTAAATGACCCCTTACACAACCACCTGCCGGGCTGTTGTCCGATTGAAGAGCGCTGACGGGCTTCACATCCGGTAAAAGCATGTGGTTCTCGCTCTCAACGTTCGATTAACTAGCTCTGAACATTTATGCGTGTATTTCCTATTTTTAAGCGCTCGACTTAATTAGTACTTTTCGTGTAGAACTCATTACGCTTGATGGGACATCATAATTTATCGAGATTGACAATCACACCATGGGAGTATTGATGGCCCCTTTATTATCTTTTCTCTCAAATAGACCAAGCTTCTTGGCATGGGTCCATTAGTGTTACTCATGGAAGTATTATAGCAACAGGAAGTAATTTTCGGAGTATTGCTGCTTTGGCAGCACCGAAGCCGTTGGTGTTTTCTTAAATTGATTGCGTACTACTATTCGAATTCAGAATTCTCGTAGTTAAATTCAGTAAACTTCTTAAATTAGGGAAACACACAGACATAAGTAGGAATAAATGAGATTGGTATTCCTCGGGGAAGCTTTCCGTTTTGGCTCAGGAAGCCCACCCATAAGAAGTTTTGTTGTTTGGCAGATCATAATTCACGTTATACACAATAAGACTTTTAACTTTTTTGTAAGCCATACAGGTTTATTGTATCCTCCTACTACTCTATATTAGCCTGACGCGAATGGAAACGTATTCCGTCCAGTACCAAATCGATTGTATTCCTGTAATTTTACCTTTATTTCCGCTATAAAGGATTTATTTGTTAGAGAATGGCATTTTGAAGTGCACGAAAATATGAACCGAGGTGAAAGAATCCTCTATGCAATAAAGCCCGGCCTTAATATAAGCATTTGTTGTTCACAAAAGAACGAATCGCTAATGGCATTTTAACTTTTGTGCGGTACAGTGTATGAATCATACCTACGATTGAGACACAATTTATATGCATGTATTTGCATATTTTTTTGCATAATTCGAGAGTTCTTTATCCTTTTTACATTTGTATTTTATTTTAAATATGTATGTTGAATAATTTAATAAGAAGTCTGCATTTTAATAGATAAAATGGACAGTTGCGTTTGTCACAATATAAAAAACCGTATAATTTTTTTAATATATCATTATCCTGCAGTTTTGCAAATTATTTGCAGTTAAGTTAGTAAAAGTTCGTGCACATGTTTTTAGGATATAGAACCTTAAACGACTTTGTAAGTGCGTGGTTAATGGTAATGCATGCTGTGCAAATGCTTTAACACTCCGTTTATTAACAGCAAGGAAAACACTTTAGTTTCAAACTAAAATACTCCACATTTCTCTGACGTTGTATCAACATCGTTAGGAGTCACTGTAATTTTATTGTAATTTCTGTCTATTTTGTCATTGTCATAGACAGCTATTAGAAAGAAAATGTGGAACCGAACTTCTTACTAGTTTACTGCTCTCAATGGAAGGGTGTCCTCCTGTAATTTTACCGCACTGAGTTATTCGGAGATTACAAGTTTGCTATGAAAATTAAATTTCTCTAATCTGGGTTGTCTGAGCTCAAACCTTAAATTACATCTATAGCACCTGGGAAAGGGGTAAAAGAGAGTTTCAAACAAAACATGTTTGAAATTCTCGAATTTGGACATATTCTAGAACATTTCTGTCATACAGTGGTCTTTAGAGATTTTAAACCCAGGCCTTGAGTTCGGTTTGTGCTTGGTTAGGAAATGGACGTGTGTTATCGAGTCCGTGTGCAAGGAAAGGACTTAGAAATCCCAGCCTGCAAATTGATAACACTAACAAAAAGAATAGTTTTATCTAACGGTTTCACCATGTATACCACACGAAGTTATTAGAAATGTACTTCAAGAAAGAAACATTAAACTAATAGCCCCAGTAACGTTTCAAAAGCTGGGCTAACCAAAGATGAATACAGTCATATATACAGGGTGAATAAAAATTAAAGAACATCGATGCTACAGCCTTAAATAATAACTTTACGAAAGAAAGTTTCTAACAAAAGTTTTCTATCAAGTTATTTGCCACAATTTGGCGTTTTTCAATTTTTTTGATTGTCATATGTTTCAGCTATGACGTCCTCAACATTTTTTTTAAATAGCAAGCTATACTTTTTGTGGCATGACCAGTTAGTGGTTTTTATTCTCTATACAGCCATGTAAAAATATCATACATTTGCATAATAAAAATGTGAACATTTATTTTTGTCACTGGCAACATTATTGCAAGACAAACAAAAGACAGTAGCAGGTCCACAAATTAGTAAAATAGTTTCAAATCATATTTAACATCAATTTAAGAAACCAAATGTTGAAACTGTTCGCCATTCACTGTCTGACAGTGGGCAATACGATCAAAAAATCCTCGAACTGCATTTTGAACTGTAGCAGGTGATATTGCTTGTATACGTTCGCGGATACGAATTTTTAGATTTTCCAAATTGTCTGGTCTATTTGTATACACTGTACTTTTAAGATGTCCCCATAAAAAGAAGTCAAGCGGATTTAGATCCGGAGATCGCGCTGGCCACTCAATATGTCCTCTCCTTCCTATCCACCTCTTTGTAAAAATTCCATCTAAATATTGACGAACATGAATGCCATAATGAGGTGGAGCACCGTCTTGTTACAACTAAATTCTATAGTTCGGCGTGTCCGGATTTTCTGCATTTGGAAATAAAACAGCTAACGCGGGAACAAGTTCAAACCTCAAAAAATCCAAATACCGATCAGCATTTAATGTGCCATCAAAGAAAAAAAGACCAAGAATTCTTTCTCCTATAATTCCCGCCCACACGTTTACTTTTTGTGATACTGTATGTGTAATTCTTCGATCCAATGTGAGTTATGTCACGACCAATAACGGGAGTTGTGCCGATTTACAGCTCCATTTAAAGAAAATGTGACTTCGTTGGAGAAGATAATAGAATTCACAAACTTTGGGTCGTTCTGGCACCTGTCCATCATTTCTTCACAAAACTGAATTCTCCTATCAAAATCATCTTCTCATCATTCTTGAACAAATTTAACAACATAAGGATGAAATTTTTCTGTATGTAAAATAGTCAGTACAGTTCCTTGACTATTATTATCCACGGCTAATTGCCGAGTTGAAGTGTAAAGATTTTCGGAAACTATAAACACAATGTCTATATCGTCTGTTGCTATTTTTGAACGGCCAATTTTATCCAAATCTTTAACGTGGCCCGTTTCTCTAAATTTTCTATTAATTATGGTTACAGTGGACCGCGTAACAGGTTCACAATTTGCATTTACAGTATTAAATAAAGCGCCCACATCGTCGTGACTTCTCTTTTTATCACCGTACCCGATCATCATCAAAATTTCGATACGTTCAGTTTCTGTTAAACGTACCATGATTAGAAATTCGTATTTAACACAGGACACAGACTAAATTTTAATCTCTTATTAATGCTAACCGTCACCGAATTGATATTACAGATTTGCATTTGTTCAATTTTAAACATTTTCCAACAATTGCCTGTTGTTTATTTTGCAATAAGTGTACCTGATGAAAAATGTTGTCAGTGGCAAAAATAAATGTTTATCGTGATTGTTCTTGAAATTTTTATTATGCAAATGTATGATATTTTTATATGGCTGTATAGAGAATAAAAAGCACCAACTGGTCATGCCATAAAAAGTATAGATTGCCATTTAAAAAAGTGTCGATGACGTTATAGCTAAAACATGGCAATGGAAAAAAATGAAAAACGCCAAATTGTGCCAAATAACTTATAGGAAACTTTTGTTAGAAACTTTTTTCGAAAAGTTAGCATTTAAAGCTGTAGCATCGATGTTCCTTACTTTTTATTCACCCTGTATATATATATATATATATATATATATAAAATATTCTTTAGAAGGCAGGCATACGTGACACCAAAAGATAATCTAATTATACCAGAAACAATCATCATAAATTTTGATAATGAAAAATACCGAACATTCATAACGGGAGATGAAATGAAATGCTTCATATGCAAAGAAAGTGGACACAATACAAAATAGTGCAAAAATAAACTAAAAGCAAGAATGGATACAGAGAATCAGAACCAACAACAAAACAAAAGGCCTGTCTCACAATCCCCAGAAGAAACTTCTACGCCCTTTTCGATAGAGTGTGATTCCCCAATAAGATATCATATTCAAAGTTCACAAAATGACAACATCAAATACAGAAACCAAAATGCCTATAGATAATGCAAAATGAAATACTATAAATTTTCAAAATAAACATTGAATTACATTTTTGAATTTAAAGAAAATGGTCAATTATAAATATGTAATCAGTTAACTTAGAATGACGAAGGTAGATTGACCACCAGGAAGACCATCGAAAAGGTGAAAAGATAGTTGGGCCTCCACGTCCCAAGAATTGGACAGGTCCTAAACCTACGGCAAGAGGAAGAAGAAGACTGAGATTGATTGATTGATTGATTAACTGCAGGGATTTGAAGTGGGTTATTTAGCCCGGTTTGCACTTCGACTCTATGGTCTTTTGTACGCCCCCGATTCATTCAAAGTAGATCTGTGCCCTCAACGAGTTGCAGGAGAAGAAGAAGAAGAATGGGAGAAAAGGGTGTTACAATGTAAAAATGTTTGTATTAGCAAGAATTTTTTAATCACATACTTTTAGAAGGGGTGTTTTAAAAATATAATACAAGTCTCCCAATTTTAGCACTGTTACAGCTTTCCAAATTATGATAGTATTTGATTAGAAATTAGTATGCATATCTCAAACTTCTTAAATAGGCGAGGAAAAGCTAGCGGGTTATTTCAACATAACAATATGGGCACCTTTAGGAATTTTGGTCCAATTTAATAATTTCGTTTGAATTCTCTAATGGGTAGAATATTTGGGTTTAAAACTTAAATTTCACCAGCTAAGGTGTGTTTTATACGGATTTTAACTTACTGGATTTGGCAAATTCACTCGGGCGTTTCACGCAATAGTTTAACTAATATTTGGTTTATAATTAATTAGATTCAGTTGGACCAATTCATATTCTTACCATCTATTGTAATGGGAATTTCTATGTGGCACATGCTAAAATAAAAGGGCTTGATACTTATACTCACCGATAATCATTATCCATAGAGTAATAAAATAATGGAGATAGTAAATTAAGTGGTAACTGTAGTCGCAATCGGCAATTGAGCAGCTGTTTGCAACGGTGTCGATTTTCTCTGAATGGAAAATAAACCTGACGTATGTTCTACTTGAACAGACTATAAGTCTGTGAACTTGAATTTACATTGCGATTTGTAAAACGGGGTTCAACACCCCAACACTCCACCCCCTAAGGGGTTTTAAGGTCAGGGTTAGCATCCCCTGACGGGTGGCGGTTCAGCACGGATTTTATTTTCTCTCGTTCGTCGTCCTAACACAATTGAGTTTGTGTACGAAGGGTGTACAGTTTGGCTTTGGTCATCTGTTAAAAAATGTAATTGTCTGAATTCGGATCGCATTTTTTATCAGCGGGGAGTCTGGAGCGTTATGAATTATGTAAGTCGGAACTCCATGGAAAATTGGTGATACTTTTATGACGCTTTTCCCCACATTTATGGTTCTTTTGACGGGACAACTGAAGAGGGTGGTTTAATTGTGTGTCGGATTTTTTCAGATCATATGCATATTTTTATCCTAAAATTAGAATCCATTACATGTTTACAGTTTAAGTCATTTTGGCCTACAGCATTTGTATTTCATGAGCCAGCCTACATTATGTTGTATTTTGATTAAGCCTCACAAAAAGTAAAATATATACAGCCACATACAAATTCCCGCGGCAAACAGATTTCATTGATGTATAAAATGTATGGATTAAACATATTTGGCTAGAGGATTATGTGTAAATCATACAAGTAGTACTTGTGTATTGACGTAAATTGTTCCTAAAATATTATGGATAGTAGCAGAATAGACGATTTTACTGTTAGGGCGAGTTAGATCAGATTTTATCTTACGAACATGTGTTCTTCACCTACCACAATTGTTTTGTATACAAAATCATCAATATTATTAAGACGGATCTTAATAAGTATATGCTAATCTGCTATGCCCACCAACGACTAACTTTTTTTTTTGAGTGCCAGATTTTGCTACACGCAAAGAACATTCGGTTTAATTATCTCTCTTGCATGCGAATTACCAGCAATGCTGAAATAATTAATTCCTAAGATTAGTACCAAAGGAATGACGCAGAAGTAGTGTATAAAGTTAATGAAGTCATAATCGTCAGTTGTTTAACTTAGAACTACCCTAAAGCCTAAAATGCAAATTAATATTTAGACATTCCCATTACTATAGTTTGCTTGAAGCAATCTTTACTCTAATATTATTTACTGTTTTCGTGTTGTGTATGAATTCCTTTTTTTGTATACATTTCGATGTATACTTTATTTGTAACCCGTCTAAGTAGGTATCTCCATTTTAGTTATTGTGGTAAATTTTGTTTGCTGTACGCTAAACGGAAAGAAAAACGAAATTGCAAGTTACACTCTAAAAGGAACACTTCTTAGAATGCGTATGGCAGTTCACTTATCTTGTGCACAGGTATGACGTCACACATGATTAAATATTAATTTAAGTCGTAATGTACAGTCCCACATTTCATAATAGTGATATATTATTTTTACGCTTGTAAAGCCAAGAACAGCAAGTGCCTGTTTTCTGACCGTTTTACAGTTGCATACGATTAACTGTGTGTCGTTAACATATGCACAAATAGAAATAATAAATAAAATTCAACTACCAGCGTACAAAATCTAAACTGCATGCATCTTGGACTGACCTCGCACTGTTCAAACTCCAAGCAGTATACTGTTATTTCTACTCAGAGGCATTTTAGAAATTGCATACTGTTATCCTACAGGGTGGTGCAAAAGCGTAAATTGTTAGTTGTGAAACCATAAATACTAAAAAATGAGCATGTTAAAATTGCAATGTATCGCGTTTTTTAAACAAATTGTACAAATGTGTTAAAATGTAAATATTTCAAGGAAAAAATATTTAAATCAGGAAAATCAGTTATACAGGGTGTTTTTTAATAAGTGTCCGATATTTCACAGCACAAATCCTCAAGTATTTCTAAGACAAAAAGTTCATATAAACTTGTAGTCAAAAACGCTTCGTTTCGAAGATACAGCGTGTTAAAGTTTTATTTTTATTTTCATTTGTTAGATCTGTCTCTCTCATTTTTTAAGAAAATCGAACGAAATTTGGTATACTCAATAATTGTTACAATATCGACAACGCAGACTTATTACTGTTTAATATAATCTACAGGGCGATGGTTTTTTCGGGGCCATAATACTTTTACCCCCCAGAACTTTTTTTTACGGCGACACTGACTTACACCGTTTTTATAATTAAGTTTCCAGTCCTCTTTGGAAACTTTTTGCGTGCATTCCCATTAGCAAGTCCGTATGTAAAATGTATGTCGGCAAGCTCGGCATTGGTAAAGTTCACCATTTTTTGACAAACAAT
Source organism: Limonius californicus (assembly GCA_014611495.1). Lineage (NCBI taxonomy): Eukaryota > Metazoa > Arthropoda > Insecta > Coleoptera > Elateridae > Limonius > Limonius californicus. The sequence goes on along the minus strand of JABXWE010001464.1, from coordinate 36,957 downwards.
CACAAGAACACTGTTTACTAATATACATCAAAATACTATTTATTTTTGACATGACAACAAAAAATAAACAACTACAGAATAAACTTACTAGCCTATTTGATCCTTTTATTTCCTTATTACAGGTTACATTACTCCATCCGATCATTTACGGCTTACTTGATTGTCAGGACTATTTAAATTCAATCTTTATTATTTTTATCATACATGAATGGATATCTTGGTAAATAATTCAAAAACGGTCACAAGTACGAAAAAAATACAAGACATCAAAAAGTTTCCAAAGAGGACTGGAAACTTAATTATAAAAACGGTGTAAGTCAGTGTCGCCGTAAAAAAAAGTTCTGGGGGGTAAAAGTATTATGGCCCCGAAAAAATTATCGCCCTGTAGATTATATTAAACAGTAATAAGTCTGCGTTGTCGATATTGTAACAATTATTGAGTATACCAAATTTCGTTCGATTTTCTTAAAAAATGAGAGGGGCAGATCTAAAAAATGAAAATAAAAATAAAACTTTAACACGCTGTATCTTCGAAACGAAACGTTTTTGACTACAAGTTTATATGAACTTTTTATCTTAGAAATACTTGAGGATTTGTGCTGTGAAATATCGGACACTTATTAAAAAACACCCTGTATATTTAAAGGTATGTTCATGTACCCGTCATCTATGGTTTAAAATTTTATTAAATAAAAACTAAATGGCAGATCGATCGGCGAGTTCTAGGTACACTTCTGACGACAATAAGATGTATTGCTATAAAATAAATCGAACCATTGAACGAGCACAATATCGTTACCATAACAAGTTGTCTATAGACCGAACAATTTATTTACATATACCGAGTTTCTAATTAGAGCTGTAAAGGCATGCGAAAAGGTATAGTTTGAATTACTCATACTAGCAACGTCGTTGAGAGATAATGACGAAATTAAGTAGTTCAGAGTAACCATAATTGTTTATTTAATACAAAACCGGTATCACGAACAGGAATTAATTATAGATATCTTATCAAACGTTACCTGAACTAAAATTTATATTTGTGTAACTGATAATGTGTATCATCGGTTACAATAAGGTGAATAAAATTTATTATTTAATGCTCAATAAAAATACAAAGAGCTGGCACTAAAGCGATTAATAATTCGTTCTCAGTGCATACGATAGTTTGTATTCTTGATAGTCTACATCAGTGGTTCCCAAACTTTTTTAAAGCGGGACATCCTTGTAGCCAAATTTTTCTTGCAACCCCCCTTTTGTAGTACTCAACTTCATTCGGAATCTGCGGCTAAACGACCTAGTACCAAGTAGCGCAATTTATTTATTTGTTCTCCGTGTTTCCGGAAATTTCTACCATATTCGGGAAGGTGCTAGATGGCACTGGATTACTTTAGAAAATCCATTTTGCTTTATATAAGTAGCGGACCGCGATGAGATTAGTCATCATTTCAAAATTGTGTGCTATACTGCTGACTGTGTGTTGAGTGCAATAAATATTTAAATTTAAGTACGAGCTATACCCGTTTTGTTAAAGATAGATAAATTTTTAAAAGGGTCATTAGAACCTTCCACGTCTGGTGATGACAAGAATGGAAAGAAAAATAGATCGCTGTACAAGCGATGGATATCTCAAACATGGTTCACCGTTATTTCCCAGAAACTCCAGTACCTACTTTGTCGAGACGTGTTTTCAAAAGAAAGTATGAGGCCATCAGAGCTATTTCGACATTTAAATACCAAACATCCAGACAAAAAAGAAAAGCCTGTGGAATTCTTTGAAAAAATCTAAACTCCATCCACAAGGAGCAAACCACTTTTACGTCAGCAACCACTACTAATGAAAAGTACTAATATCAAGTTATCGAGTTGCATTTCGCATTGCAAAAACCAGTAAGCCACATACAATTGCTGAAGATCTGATTTTACCATACCAGCAGCTGTTGAAATGATGCAAATAATGTTGAAAAAGAGGCTGATAAGCTGAAAGCAATACCCCTCTCTAATAATACTATCCAAAGAAGAATAAGTGACATGACAGAAGATATTCGACACAAGTTGTTGAAAATATTACGAAGTCTGCGTACTTCTCATTACAAATGAACGAATCCACGGCTATTTCTAACTGTGCTCAGTTTATAGCATTTGTAAGATACAATACTGGTGGTATTACAGAAGATATTTTATTTTGCACTTCGTTAGTAGTCAATACCACCGGAAAACCGACACTTTCATGTAAAGTACTAATAAGTACGGGGTTGACTGGGTAAAATGCGTTGCTGTATGCACCGATGATGCCAGGGCTATGCCAGGACATCGATGTGGTCTTATTGTCAGATTAAAAGAGATGCTGCCATATGCTACATGAATACATTGTTTTTTACCTCGAGAAGCCTTACATCAAAATCTTTTACCTTCTGAAATGGATTGTGTTTTGAAAATCTTCTTTATCACACGTAAGTAACATGTCTTTCGAGGAATAACGCATTAATGTGAAATCAGAACATTGTGAAACTTTGCTATCAGAGTTAGTAGGCTCAACTGCTTAAGAGCATAACGGTCTCGGCTACGTACTAACTACCCGGTGTTGCAGCAGCGGTGTCTTGCGGTATGCATTGCAGACATGCTAACGTTGTGCAATGCCCCACCCGATCCCACCCTATCCCGAAACTTCCTACCTACCTTACTAGCATGGGGTGAGCCTGGCGTATCCAGGATCGGCCTTCGAGTCAGCTCCATGTCAGATGATGATGATGATGATGATGATGAAAAGCAAAACTTTTGATGTACCTGCAAGATGAGAAACCGGAATATGATGACATATTTTCCAATTTCCTTTGGCTTCTTAGGCTGACTTTCCTTACTGATATTTTCGAGTACTTAAGCTCTCTGAATAGCAGTTCTCAAGGCCTCGATATTAACATAATAACAGCCACGGACAAAATTAACGGATTTACAAAGAAAATTAATTTCTATTCGACTTCAGTTGACAAAATGAAGTTTAATTCATTCCAGTGCGTTCAAAAACTTATATAACTTATATAAATTCTGAGCACGTATTTGCAGATATGCAAGTTAGTTTGCACAATTTAAAACAGCAGCTTTTTGACTATTTCTCCAAAGCAGTTCAAAACAGTTACGACAGTCACAGATTGATACCGAATCCGTTTTTAGACAATACCGTTGGACAAACATGAAAGAAAAACTTATTGAAATATGGTGTGCTGGAATGTTGAAACTAGACTTCTTTTGTCGGAGTGTATAGATCAATTTTGGGCCAAAAGAATTTAAGAATACCCTGAGCTTGCGAACAAAACTAAAGTGTTTGGAGCCATTTGCTACATCATATTTGTACGAATTAAGCTTCTCGTCAATGACTGCCATCAAAAAATAATTACGAAATCGTCTTGAATTGGAAAATGATATTAATGTGTGTCTATCGAATACAAACTGCAAGTTTGAAAAGCTACTTTCTGAAAAACAGGCATATACATCGCGTTAATGTTTTTGCTTTTCAACTTGTTTTTGTTTCTAGTTATTTATGTTTAGGTGGCTCTTGCATTTGTTGAAAATTATAATATTTTAAGCTTGATTTATTTTTATTTACGTTGTGAAAGCAGAAATAAATGTCTTGAAAAGGGATTTAGTGTGATTTTGGAAATCCTCCCGCGAACCCCCTAATCCTATATCGCGACCCTCCAGGGGGTCGCAAACCCACACTTTGGGAACCACTGGTCCACATTGTGCGTTCGTGCAGAAGCAGCCATAGCTGAAAAATTAGATTAAGCTGTGTAATCACTATTTTTATTATGTTGCTCATAATTAAATTAAGTACTTAGAGGAAAGTACTAGGTTACCCATAACAACATTACGTTCTTGTTTATATACTTATTCTAAGTTTAAGTTTCATGATTTATTGAACGTAGTCACAGAAATATTGAGTGCGGTAGATTTTTTTTCTTAATAAAAACATTCTGTGCGATCACGATGTAATTGAAGTATCAATATGTTCTTACCGGACATTTCCGATATTAGTTTTGTCTGTATACAAGTTTCCTAACAATGTTGTCCTCGTAACCATTAGTTCACGAAATAAATTCCAAGTTATATTTTATTAGCTAAGTGTTTTCTTGAAGTTATTAATTTTTATATAGAAATTGTGAAGTTTATTGTAAAGTCGAGAGAAGAATAATGTAACCGCAAGATATCAATCGGGTGGGATAAGCGTTAGTGTGTAAAAAAAAGCTGTGGTGAGCGTCTGGTTATTAATTATCATTTTTAGAATCTTCCATCTTCTCGAGGATTAAACTAAAATTATTAAATATTGGCAAAAAACAATAAATGAGGATCATGGCGAATTCCACAAAAATCTATAATCAGAATACCTGTGTGATGGTATAGTATGAAAAAATATAAAGTGTTGATAGCTATACATATTTGTATATGTTGTTTGTGCGACGGAGAGGATAAAATGTTCGGGAGACCTTCTTCACAAGATCCATCTTATACGAGGGTCAAGCTGAAATTCAGAGTATCTTGTCATTAAACCCTAATATCGTAGACTTCGGTGAAACATATAACATGTTGGTGTCTGAACTTTTTTATAATTTTTTGATAAGGAAAGAATTGAATATTCAACATATATCAGACTTATATCAATCTCATTCGAGGTTCAAGATGGAATTATTGAAAATTTGATTTTGTGGATATCCTGTATAGACGTAAACGGTTCGTGCTTTGATTTTGTTGCTGCAAAGAGTTTGATAGTTCAAAAGCTAAATATTCAAGGTCTACCTAAATACTTGTGATCCTTTTTATGCTGGGGTAAAGCTGAAAATCAAAGTATCCTTGATACAAAATATGAAATATTGATGCAGGATTTTGTTTTCATTTTTTGACAGTTCAACTATTAAATATTTAAGATCTTCCTAAGTCGTGAATCTCATACTAGAGTCAAGCTGCAATTGTTGACAATTTGGAACCGAACCTAGGTAATATAGTATGTTTTTTTCTATTGAAATAAAGTATTTTATATACCAGGCGAAAGCTAAAAGCATTAACAATGGAATACCAGTACTGCTGATGCGACACGGACGTGATCAACGTATTGGTGTACGAATTTGTTTAGTAAAGGAAGGGATGAGATGTTCAGAGAGTAAATAGTTAAAATGAGTTATACGAGGGTCAAGCAAAAATTAACGAGAGTGAAAAATTTAATGTCTGATGTAACACAATATGGGTGTGAGCAAAAATAAAATATTGGTGTTCACGCTTTTCATACTTTGTTGCTGCAGATCAAATTTGAATATTCAATATGTATCTAATCGATATCAATCCCATACCGGGGTCAACTTGAAGTTATAAAAAATCTGAAGTTATCTTTGAACAAATATCCTACTGCCATTGGTATGTTACGATATAGAAGTGGGTTAGAATTATAAATTGTTAGTCGTCTAAACGTTAGTGTTTTATGGCATAAGTGGAATCAAACTTTGAACGGATGTCTAAGAGCTCTCCTTTGTAGGGGGGGGCGCGTAGTTCCCATGATTGAGAATCTGAAAATTAATGTATCTTTGAGAAACATAATATTTAAGGTTATTGTTTACATGTAATTAGATACCGTATAAGTGGTGTGTGTGAAACAAAAAAGACAGTACCCTTTCCACTGGTGTAATTTTTGTGCTAACGATCCGCGGTGTATTTTTAGTTCACACGAGTTAGAAATGTAAAATAAGAGTTTTCTGAACTTTTAATATGTTTGGGGACAAAAGGGATAGTATGTAAATATTGGAAGAACTACCTGAATAATATCCATTTTATACAAGGGTCAAGCTGAAATTACAGACAACCGAAATGTACATATTATGTACTATATTTAATTTAGAATCTTTGTTTACATGTAATTTGACGGACTGTCATTACGCATCACTGATCATTCTCGTACTGGTGTAATTGAAATCCAACTCCCTTTAGAATAATTTTGCTCATAATTTTTTAGTTTTAAGGGCCTCTAATATGTAGGAATATATGAATTTCGATTATGGCGAACATCTATATAATTAATTAGTCTGTCAGTGAAAACGGAAGTTTGAAACAGTTCACAAAAAAAAATTTTTAATTTTCGTATTTTACACATAAAGGATTCTCATCAAAATTGTATCATACTTATCGACATATCGATCACTTCTCGAGAAGTTTAGACGTTATTCTTTTAGTTTATCAGTATGCTGTCCACTTTTCTATCTATCTTAGATAGTGCGTAATTTTAACATTGATTTATTAGAGTTAAAAAAATTGTAAACTGAGGATTGCATATTACACATTCGGGTAGAAAATCTTTGTCTATATAGAAAGGGATGTATAAACACAGAATAGCATCAATAACAAACCTAATACATGCATGTGTATTCCCTTTCTTTCCGTTATATATTGCTAATTTTACCTTTGTCTTTTTAAATGCAGTTTCTCAGCAGTTTAAAGAGATTTAAATCACAACGCGCACATTACATCTCGTCTTGCTGGATCACCATATTACACATTCTGGAAGAGAATCTTTGTCCATATAAGAATGGCTATATACAAACAGAAAAAATATTAATAACCAAATCTAATATCTTTCCTTCTATTAAAAATTATTAGTTCTACCTTGGACTTTTTAAATGCAGTTTCTCGTATTTGAATCAGAATTTCTTGGGACAGGCGCGGACAGATCTCAAGGATGTTATAAAGAGTGAATGCGACATTGTACACTACCGGCTACACAACTTTGTGGCCGTAGTACATCTGGTGTCCCACGTCACCAACCGGGTTTGTAAATACTTTTTCTCGTATTACGTTTAAATTTATAATTTTCGTGTCATTAAAATGGTGCATTGTGTGACAAATGGATGCTACAATTCTTCAAAGAAGAAAATCAGTAATGTGTATTATAGTCGGTATACTTGGTGCCCCTAAGTAGCTTCACAACAGCGTACGAATGCCGTATCCACTCTCTATAACATCCTTTGTCTTGCTGTATCAAACTAAAGGATTGCATATTACACATTCTGGAAGATAATATCCATATAGAAGGGATGTACAAATATAGAAAAACATTAATAATCAAACCTAATACCTGAATGTGTATCCCATTTTCTTCCAATAAAAATTTCTACTTCTGCCTTCCTCTTTTTACATGCAATTTCCTACTAGTTTTAAAAGATTTAATTCTCAACTTCTTGGCATACGGTGGGTATGGACCCCGTCTTGCTATATCATCGAAGGAAATACATACTCACTGTTAAGAAATGGTGGAAGCACAGTAGTATACAATAATAGTTCGTCAACTACAGATTGTGTGTTTCGATATTTATTACGTTTTCTATTAATAGAACGATTATCTGCTTTGTATTCGCCTTCTGTTTTGTTAATTATTGTAATGAACACGACCTAGTAAACCAAGGTTATTTACGCTTCTGACGTGCATTTACGTGTCTGGACATTTTTCAGATCTTTGAACTCCACAATCGATAGTTGTAAAAATTATACGGTTTTCCGTAATAGATTATGAGAATCGTGACGTAACGCGACCTTGCACTCATCGTTCAATCGCGTCAATTATGTCAGCTTTATTGTGTATTCCATTCAGGCAACATTGATTTACTAACTTGTTTGTCTCCAAGATTCGTGCCATTGATTTTATTGGTGGGTAAAATTACTTTCCGAGGCATATAAATGTCTCTATCATTTCTGAACATTTAAGGTAGCACCAATTACTGTATTTTACTACTCTCGTGTTTTCCCTGCTACTAATTGTATAACCGTCATTTGCATGGATGCATTCTGTGACTCTGTTGTGAATTATAAATATGTAAATTTATATTTTGAAAATGAAAATTGATATATATACTATATATATAATCCATTGTAGCACTAAACATGTAGCACGCCACGCAGGTGGAAGTTCCATTTTAATGGAATTCTAAATATTTATCCAAAATTTTATTAATGTGAATTTTATTTATAGAAAACCTAGAGAACTAGGTAGGTATGTTTATGGAATACATTTGGTGTTTATTGTTTGTGGGATCGCTGAAGAATTGAAATACCTAATTGGTATGTTTATTTAGTGGAATTCGCAGATACACGGCCCATTATGTCTTATTTTATTTGGAACAAGTTGTTTTGTGTGGAAGCTGGTTGAAAATCGCCTACACAAAAGATTGCATAATTGACGTAAATGCCTTTCAAATTGGGGGCTATAAATTTTAAGGGGTCTCTATCTTGTGTTGTGAAACTGCATTACTATGCGTCAGTCTGTTGCCGTCTCTTTTCTTGTCCTGGTTTTGTATCAAGTTCAAAGGAATTTCATTCAGAAATAGCTACATCTTAGCTTTGTACGGCTGAGCTTCTTTTTGTTTTATTTGTTTATTTTGTACAAGTACGGTAATAGTACAATCAACTCTGTAATTCACATTTAACAGCTGTTATTGCCCGTAGCTTATCTATCTATTTTTTAAATTGTGGTTATTTTTGGAATATTTTATAATTGTACGTTCAGATAACGCACACGAGAGATAAGAGTTTTAAAAATACGCATACTAGTTTTAGTACCAAGCATATTCATCGCTGATTAATTAAACTGTACAAATTTGTTGCAATTTGTGGTACGAGAATCCTATTTAAGTACAAATTTTATCAATATTGCTAGCTTTTCCATAACGGAAATATGAGTCAACGAAATAGTTTAAAACCAACCCAAAATCGCTATAATTATGTAGGGCAGTGCAACACGCAATGAATTTTAAATCGGCATTTGCACTGCTGCCACCATAATACAGTATTCCACTTAAACAAGGCAGTCATCACCTGTGATTGTAAGCTAAATTAACTGTGTGTATAATCGTCGAACAAAATTAGTTTATACATCAAGTATGACGAACTTGACATTTCTGATTCAGGTTTGTTGTAATTTAAATTGGATCCCTCTGTCCATGCCAATTTACTGTGACAAGCTATATCTGGGATACGATTATGGATGTCTGCAAGATGGCCTCTACATAACAGATGATGAAAATCAAAATCGTGTATTTGGAATCGTCGGTTGACCTTGTTTATCGGAAAATGGATTATGGTATTAGCTTTTCAAGCACGTCCAAAATTGAATCCACTTATATAGTAATTCTTACATCTACATCTTTATTTTTACATATACTTCTTGTAGAAAAATCATGTTTACCAGATTTACAGTAGAAACCTGAAAAAGCCGTAAAAGTAAAATTTGTTATAAACAATCAAAGAACAAGTCGGTATACAATTTGTAATCACCTATATATAATGTTTGGGTATTTGCATTTTAAATCTATATGGAAAAGCTGAGTAAAGTCTGCGCTACCATCAAATTTACAATAAAAATCTGGAAAACCATAAAACACTTGAATTGATGCTAATTATATAATTAAGCCAGATACATTTTGATAGCTTGAGAAGAAAATTATTTTTATACAAGATTTCCCGTAGAATCCTAAAAAGCTTGACTAAGATTCATTATGGAAAATGTAAAAAAGAGAGTTCCAAACACACGAGAAATTCATAGAACTTCTGTATTGATTGTATGGTAAAGTCTCTGGTAAACAATTACCACGCATACCAAAATTTTAAAACTCATGTGTTTTACAATAAACCCAAAATTTGCATCAAAAATCTGAAGGGGGGGGGGGATAATAGAAATTCAAAAGAAAAACGAATTCTCTGCAACAATTGGCAAATAAAACAAAATTCCAACAGAAACCTGGCAAGATTCAAAAAGTGTTTACAATCCAAAAAATATAATATTTTATAGTTAGGACAAAATTACATCTTGTTTGATTTTCTGTTTTCTTGTAAATTTTCTGAGAAAATTTCATATTAGTTCAAAAATATTTTGCTACTGATATCGAGAAATGTAAATTAATGAAATTTCAAAGAATAGGTTCTATGTAATATTTGGCATTTAAGCTAAAATTGTTATATATGAAAGTTATTCTACTAGGAACAATCTTATGATTCTACAAAATGTACAAAAGAAATGTGAAAAAACATAAAATACAATTTTAAAACATTAAATATTTTTAATTAAGCCAAAATTACATTTTTACATCCACTATTTACATGCTGAAATATTCCATATAATAAATTGTAGTTGAAGCAAAAGTCTGTTTAACTCTTATACGAGAATGTTCTAAATCTATAAAAGCTCATCGATATTCGAAGTTTAATTTTATATGATAGGATTGATAAAAAGAGCTACGCATTCATACTTCAAAGTAAATAATGTAAATGGATTCTCTAAACCAAGAGTCCTAAAACTACGTCCCGCAGGTAGAATCTGTCCTATGAAATTTATTTATAAATCTAGGCTTGCCTGGTTTAATTAAACATGAAAATATTGAGATATTTATTATAAATTTTAATTTAAAGAGATTACGAACATTGATTGTATATCCGTTTAAATGTGGTAGACAATGATGTGGTTGAAATAAAATCGACGACTGTAGATACCTAACAGTCGAAACGTTGTGTAATTACTGTGTTTTTAAAATAAAGACAATGGAAGTCCAAACTACTGATTTTATTTCATTGATTGTATATAGTATACATTGCAGTTCAGTATACTTTAATTTTAAAATGTATATCTACGTTGGCCTGCAAAGCGGAAGGTCAGAGCTTCTTCCTCTCACACCCGATTGTCGTGTGCGAAATTCATGACAGTGCTGATGTGGTGGGCATCGCCCATTCGATACCCGCATTATTACCCCCTTGTTCATTGGAATGCAGGTACCTTTGCTCACACACACGCCTTATTCACTGTTACATTATAGTTCGTATATGTATTGCAAAATTTTCACTTTGTACTAAATTTTCGTTTGCTAAAAAAGGTAACAATACTTAGGAAAACAAAAAAAAAACAAATTAGGTATACAATTCTGGCGTTACAATAAAAATTTGAACTACAGGGTGTTGCACTTCTGCAATTCTTACAGGTATCTTCATGAAAATTATATTACGAGAGTAAAAAATCATGGCGTTTGTGTTATTTTTTAATCTATATGAAATGTTGAGTGTATCGATGATTTTCATTTGTCACTTTGAGGCTTGATTGTTAGAAAAATATTATTCTTTCTGGAATACGTTGAAATTTCGAAATTGCTATATATATTTCGAATGTAAAAATCAGTCCCAATGCTATGCTACAAGGCTCCAACCTTAAAAAATACTTTTTCAGGTAAAAAAATGCAAGGTGGTACAATTAAAATGGCATGTATATTCTTAGTAAGAATAGACGTTAGGAAAACCAAATAATCCGCTCTTGTCCGACAATGGTCTTTACCCTCACAGTATAACTTTCAGGACTATACCTATAGTTCGAAGTAATTTCCTTGCTAGTATTAATACATTCATCCTATATAGGTTTCTTTAGAAAAAATGCGGTGTGCTCAAAATCGACGTAGTACAAATCCACTGTGGTATAGATTTGAAAATTACAAGTTAATAACAAATTCTGTTGTTAAGTTTTTTGCATAGTTTGATTTCAACGTTGAAAATTGGAAAATGTTGACAGATTCCGGAAATTTTCGTAGTAAAATTCGAAAAATGTAATATCTACACATCGAGTTACCTGATATTGTATCATTTTCCATAAAAGAAAATGCAGTTTCTAGCAGTAGTTTTGTTGTATTTGAAGGGTGTTTGTTTTGCATTGCAAAAGCGTGTGGCATTTATTTACTTAAGTCTGTATGACACGACGTTAAATTTAGCACATAGTTTACAGAAAAATTTACATGAAAATATTTAGCACAAAATTCATAGGTAAATTTTGTGCTAAATTTACAAGTAAATTGTTTAGAACGCATTCCAAAATTGGAAGTAAAAATGCTAAATCAAACGGAAAACACAGCGCATGACGGTTGTACAGCATACGCGAGGAGGCGGAGTTAACGGATGGCGCCAAATTAAAAAATGTCGACTACAATAGTGAAAACTAATATATGCTATGAATGTGCCTCATTTGTTGTACTTTGTCGGTGACTTAAGGATACCGCCAATTTTATGTAATTTCAAACACGTGTTACTAACAAATTCAAGATTTCAAAATGAAATGAAAAATAAACACAACCAGCTAACCAAAATACCAGTGATATAAACCTAAACCATGCAATGGAAAAATATCACTAAAATGTTAATTAATACGCAAGCGCACGTGCTAAATTTACCATTAAAATTGACACAGGAAATTGTAAAACTTAGCAGTAAATTGACTTACAGATTTACACGTAAATTTTGCATTAAATTTAACGCCGTGTCATACAGGCTTTACAATCTAAACAGTGTTTAATCTGGGAAAAGGAGATGACGTTCGAGAAAATAATTTGGGATGAACAAAAGCTAGACCTACCCTAATCTTAATCTGGGTCACCCACTCCGTCACAATGATGCATGTGTAAAATAAAGTAGCTCCGACCACCTGCCGTGTTTATGAATGAGTTTATATTTCAGATAAAAGTTTTGCTTCCGTCTTCCTCGTTTTTGCTCACACGTCATTCCTGTTTATCTTCGCCTTTATCTGTTGCATTGCCGCTGCTCCTACACGTATCAGTCATAGGTTTGTCGTAAGAATTTTAAGAATCCAGTTGTTTATAGTACGGTACTCCGTATTCGCGGAGCTATTTACTACTTGCACTCAAGTCGATATCTCAATATATCCGGACTTCAGTATTTTTCCTTTTACGTTTACCCTTGCTACTATTTTTATACAGCGTTCCCACGACTTCATCGGCCATAATTTTTAAATTTATTTATAGAATGAAAGCGAATCTTGTGTTTTGATTTTGAAAGCAGCACTTCTTTACCTATAAACACCTAGTTTCCGTTTTTACTATCGACGTAAAATAAAACATTTTTAGATACATAAGTATTTTGCGGATTAAACACTGATTAGGTATAATTTTTCCGAAAGGAGTTCGATTCTAATTCGCCATGTGCATTATGATGCACATAATTTAAGCGTCAAGACTGATAACCAAGCCTATTAACGCTCTATTAATATTTTGTATAATTTTTTCTAGAATATAAAGGTTCATCTCAAGTAGCTACGCGCTTTTTTTAATACATATATTATTTGAATATTATTAACAATTTTTGGTGTGTATATGTTTCAAGGGGCGTTTCTAAAACGCCAAATTTGCAACTATTACGGATGCTAAAGTGGTCCTAAATATGATAAAATCAGCGTTTTCTCTTGTAACCATATAAGCTACCCTAATAAACCACCTTTCAACGTGCTGTATTTGTAAGTAATAGATAACATATCCAAAATTGAAATAAGCTAAATCAATAATAATAACAACTAGTGACAAAAAATTGCCTAAAGTAGTGCAAAAATCAACCTACGTTTATAATATATACGGACTTAATTTTTTCATTTTATTACAAACGACCAACCTTTTAGAACATAATTAACACAACCTTAATACCAAGAATATTCTAATTTTCTCACAATCAGAACAATGCGAAGACTTTATTACCAATTTAGTTTGTCGTATATTATATCTATTGTCTTTTACATTGGCTGTAATTTGTTTTCCAGCGTTCAAGTAATTGATCCCAAGACCCGCAACCGACAGAGAACCGAAAATGACGCACATTTTTAGGCTTAAACGGTTGGAAAATTATGTAATATTCACCCTTTTGACCGTTTTGGCGAGGAAGTTCAAACCCCTCTCGATGTTTTTGCATAAAACAATATAAATACTATTTGATAATCATGACAAAACATTTTTCTAGCAAGTAACACGTTACGCCTTTTCAATTTTCTTGCTAGAAATCATTCGCTATTACTGTCTCTAGCTGATAAATAATTCTATTTGCTGCAACAGAGACAAGCTGGTTAAAATGTTAATTTAGAAAACATTAATGTAATGATCATCTACGTTGACTGCATTATTTTCGCGTTCTGAACAATGTGTTTTGTATTATGATTTTTGTACCTTATAGTACAACGTTTACAATAATTTTCTATGGGCAATTTTGTCTCAAAATCGGATCTGTAGATTCTTTATAAAATTTCTTTCTTTTTGATTATGTTCGGCGGTAAAATTGAGAAATTCTTCCTAATTTTCCACTACGTGAGCGTTACTTCTTTACAAGCTTGCTATTTCATGTGGAATTTCGTCGGCCATTTCAAATACAAGTAGCATATCCCTTAATTCGCCTCTACTATAATACATATAAAGGAATTAACTGAAGACAAAAATAACGAACAATTTCCCCCAAAAAACTTGAAAAAGCGGGACAGTTTTCCTATAAGCAATTTAATTTGTCAGGATTACCTACAAAAATGTTAACATGTTTTGTGCAAAAGCATAGATGTCCATTTACGGTAGACTAAAATTCCTCAAAATGATAGAGAAACTTTGTAATGATCATATTATGAATATCCTGCTGCTTCGTTTAAGCTAAAAAAATATGTACGATTGCATTTAAAAATCAATAGTTTTACCAATACCTACTTTGACATTTGGCGTCCAATCAAAAATCAAACTGAAGTTAAGTATTATTATAATAATAAACTAAACTTCGTTTGTTGAGCATTGAGCTAGAACGTAAACAAACGCACGTGTTTGACTCATCCGAGCGCACCCTGTGATTGGTCTACGCTAGATAACGCTAATGCCTCATTACTTAAGGAGTAATTGACGCTCAAAACCTTTACTTTGCACTCGTAATTACCGGGTTAATTTTGTGTGCTTTTTGAGCAGTGTTTATCGGTTTTCGGAGCGTTTGTACAGTGCCTGGTGCTTATTTTCCTAAAATGGAGCAAGTTGTTCCAGAAACGTGTAATCTTCTAAAAAAGAATTCCGACGGCGCGAACGTTAATTTAGAAACGCAAGGAATATTACGTAAATACACATCCGGTAAATCAACGCACCTGTCAAGCGTTTGTTTACGTTCTAGCTCAATGCTCAACAAATGAAGTTTAGAGGCTTTTCGTGGCAATAGTCTACTCAGTTAAATTAACGAAATTGTATCATTATAACTACTGAAGCCAATCAAATTAACAAAAGGACGTTATTTAAATTATTTTTTAATAGAACAACCCCCTGCATAATTTTATATTCAGAATTTCTCTGATTTTTGTACATTAATGTCGTAAACAAGATATCTAAAAAATTACAAATACCAAAACTATCATCAATGATATCAGTCTCTACTACATATCTGTTTTTCCTTCAAGGCACTCTTAATAAATCTAAGTATGTATAAGATGAGTGTCCAACTTAGTTCTATTTTGTGGTAGAACAGAGAAATGTTTGCTACCTGTCTAATGAATGACATTCTCGTAGTTAAGGACTTTTAGGTCAGTGTAGATAGTGAGGTTAGACTCGTACCAGGGTGCATCTACGATCATTCTTAGGATTTTTCCTCGACTTCGTTGGATGATAGCTGTAGCTGGCGCAACTCGAAAACTCGATTCCATAGGTCCGCATGGACTTCATCATTGTTTTGTAAATTGGCACCTTATTTTCTAGTTTTAATGTTCTACCTATTAGCCGGTTTAGTTCTACATGCCCTTTTTAGTTTAAATTGCTGTCATTTAGGCGATGATATTTGACTTCTTGAACTTGAGATACGTCCTCGTTATTAATTTGCGGAGTTGGACGGCGATCTTTTCTATGCGTAAATAATATGTGCTTGGATTTTTGTCTATTTACCTATATTCTTGAAGCCATCTTTGGGATAACTTTAGAATGTTTTGTATGTAGACTGCAGTATATGCTGGATTTTATCGTTTAGCGAGGATAACTGTGCCGTCTACAAACGTGCCTGCAGCTGTGTTTTCATCCTTTGACAAATCTGCCGTATATAGTATATACAGTATACAGTAGTGGTCCTATAACACTACCCTGCGGGACATGTGCATTCGAAGGATTTAAGCTAGGTGTTTCACTATTATATTTAGATTGAAATTATCGATTATTTAGTTTTATAAAAATTGAACTATCCTGGTGGTACGGTACTTTCCTACTAGCAGGCCGGAGTGCCCTGGTCGAACTTACGCTGAAGGATATCGCTAAAAAGCACAATTTAATAAATGTTTTAAAATCAACTTACGATTTCGTACCTACTCAAATAAAAAAAATTAATGCAGTGCTCCCATGAGAAGACCTTGTACATACATACTAGTATATATCAGTTTAAAATATAGTGGACCATATTTAATCTTCACTGTAGGCAAAACCACAAACGCGGTTCAAATTGTACGTGTACATCATGATAGAACTTTAAAATTATTGATTATATTTGATTTAAAAGTTGTCTATTATGTTCCTAGCTCTACTATACTTTAGGGCTTGCTACAGTCTTCCAGTAATCAAATTTATATATACCAAAGAAAGAATATTCCATAATATGCAACTAATTGAAAACAAAATGTAAATCGCTCGGGGGAGGAGTGTTATATAATCCCCCCTCCAATCTTACTATCCTGGACACCAAAAGTATTTAAAATTTTGTGTTCAATTGACGTCAAACATCACGCTGACACGATAAAAAGCCCTCCGTCCAAAAGTTTCACCCCCTAACCCTACTCTATTGTGTATACATATCAAAATTTGATAAAACGTTGGGAAAACCTTTACCACCACGATATTTAGACCACTTAAATACGTATTTCGGCGTCTAAGTTGCCAACTTCAGTAGGAACGTGGTCTCTCTAAAGTAACTTAGATGCCGAAATTCGTCTGGAAATAAGTTCTTCGCGGAATCAACAATGTAAGTACAAATTGTTAATATCGGGGTGGTAAGTGATTTCTCAAAGTTTTAATTACTTAAAACCATCGTCTCCGTTCAATCCAATTGCAACAGTATTAGTTTTTCAATTTTGAATTGTTTTTCTTTTTGTTTCAGGTAAGTTACACGGTAAGACACAGTTTGTATGAATGGAGTTTCTGAAAATGTTGGTAAGTGTTGCTGTAATTTAAAACACAAAGTGGTATTAACTCGGATTTTTTTGGAATGCAATATAAGTTCCCAAAGTCTATGAGATATCGTATTGCATTATGAGGGTAGTACGTAGCTCTAAATATTTTGTTTGGTTTCGTATTTACATACCGCGTATAATTTCGCGTTTCTTTAAATTATGCCGTTTTTTTTAATGCACTATACAGTGTTTTTGTTATTGAAGTTTTGTACTGTATGTTTAACACAGTTCTCCTATGATAATTCCTATACATAAAGAGGTTTCAACATACGAAGTAAGTAGCATGTTGGCTTTAAAAATTTTGTGGGGGCTATTTACTTAAACCTAAAAAAATAATAAATAAATATCTAGTGATTTATGTTTGAATGCCTTCGGTTTGCAATGCATTCGTATTCAATAACTCTCGAGGAACTTGAATCAAGTCAAAATCTCCAAATGAATATCAACTAAGAGTTACTCTTCAGTATTAATCATATGACAACCAACTTTTGGTTGTATATTAAAACTCGAAAAGGCTTTTTAAACCAATAAGATAGGTTTTAAAAACCCATGGTAAAATTCATTCCCATTGAGGAGAAATCCAAACAAACTATTGATAGTAATTCCCATTCTGTATTAAATCCCTCATAGTGGTGAAACTACGAAAGGAGTTATAATGAATCAAAAATACGCTAAAATGAACATCAATTATTTAATTTTAGTGTGCGCTCAAAGAAAAGAAGTTTAGGAATTAAAAATTGGTCTACAATGGAACACTGTCTATAGTAGAATGGTCGCCGTTACGAGGAGTTTCAGTGTACTGACTTTCATAATTACATCTACCACGCCTCAAAAAATTTCATCCACTTGGGGCTTTAGAAGTTCTTTAACCAGCTCTTGTCTCTCTCCCAGCCTCGCATCTGCATAAACTATTCATATTTCAAAATTAACAATGAATCGGTGTATACATTTAACGATTTTTGTCCAAAATTTCCGAAATTAACATTTTCAATTCTGAAAAGTCCCCCTCGCAGAAGCAGAATGCCTGAATAATTAAATTTCAACAATGACAGTATCCCTAACTTCGAATTCCATCGCTAATGGCAAAATGTGGATGAAGTTGACCTCAACTTTGGGGTAGTAAAGATGATCGTTCGACCTTCACAAAGGTGAACCAGGTGGTGGGTTATCGGAAAACGGGTTAAATCAATGTATCGATCCCCTCGGAACTTGCACACATTTTAAGTATTAATCTTCTAGTGGTCGGTGAAATACTGAGGAGGGAAAGAGTAGACAAGCCTTTCATAATGGCACAGGAAGTTATGCGTTTTCCAAGTTTTTGAAAAACTATAATTGTCAAATTACGTGTCGGACGCTTATGGAGCGGTATAGCTTCTCATACATCTTGTAAACCTTCTTCCTTTGTTGGAAATGTGATCATTTTTAAGTACCATGTAAAATTACTAAAATGGAGTTTAATAAACTCATATTGAAACATTAACAACGAAAATTCAGTAGAGTACTTGAGCAACTTCTAATTCAATAATATTTCAAGTTAGTGTAAATGGGGGCCTACATCCCTTAAATTGACCTAAAATTACAGTTCTGTTCTGGTCAGGAGACTTCTGGAACATTAACGAATGCTGTCTGTTTGTAATGCAGTTACTGTAATAACGATAAATTTATCATGTATGCGTTCACAGAAAGTTATGAAATCTGTGGAAAAATTAAAAAGGGATAACTTTATGCCATTTGTTAGTTTTATTGGAAAATTGGACTGGAAGCTTAAGGTTTCGGAAAACCCGTTGATCCAAAAGACTCAACCGCTGCTCCCTTTATAAAATGCACTGCAAAATGTAAGTTTTAGTCCTCGCATTTTCTAGTTAATATTCTAATAAAAAAATCGAACACTGTTGAAAGATTGATTCTTGTAGAAATCGGATTACTGGCAAGGATAAGTGGTTTATACGGATTTAACTAATTGGCGTTTCTGTAGAGTTTTAATAAACGAGAATAGGTATTTTCAATATTGCGTTCTCATTCGGAACACAAATACTGTCCAATAGCTGTATATATAAATTATTCTCTGCAATTTTTTTCGTTATTTCATATGATTTTTAGTTATGCCTCGTTTTACAAATCATTAATTTTCAAAAATATTGTATGTATATTATTTTACGTTTTAATTCTTTGAAAGTTTTTCGTTTTCTCATTATGGCACAAATGTGGTTGTTAAATTTATAAATTGAAATGTATATTTTATATAGTGGATTCTCTATTTGAAACAGCAAAAAAGGTTTCCCCGCCATTGTATAGAGAAAATTGTTGCTTTATTTATAAATATACAGAGTGAGCCAATGAAATATGACAACATTGAAATAGGCGTGTTTTCATAAAAATCATTATTATTATTATGACTAAATTGCGTTATCTTTCAAAATTTTTGAATAGGGACCTGCTGTTTATAGGCGTAGCAGCGCTTCATTTGTTCTAAACAGACTGAAGTTTTCTTTGATGCAATAATTATTAAAATATGCTAATTATCCACGAAGATATATGTAAATCTAGGAAATTGTCAAACTGGACTGGACATTTTTATGAGAATGAATATTATGTATATTCGCATATTTGACTAGTACAAATCCTTTTCAGAAATCAAAATGATAATATCTTCCCCGTGACGAGAAATTCGCCGCCAGTCCAAGTCGACGATAGCCAATTCGGCGCCACTGCAAGTCGGCGGTGGCCAACTCGGCGCCAATTCAAGCCGCTAATGACCAATTCGGCGCCAACTGAATTCGAGGCTTATTCAACTCCGGTTTCTAGTCTAATTCTAAGAAATCGCAAAGTTTCAAAATGTTGTAACTTCCCTGAAAAAATGTATATCCGTTTAGAACATGTGATTTGGGGAAATACACCAAACGTGTTGTTAAGGGACAGCATGAAGAATTTAGGATTAGTGATATAGTTCTTACGATGAGCATTTTTCAGTTTCGGACTAGCCCTTTATTTGTTCATATTTCAGACAAAGACGTAGGTCGTAGTGACATCTGCGAACGAAACAACACCAACACTGTACGTATGACGTATTCTGTCGGCTGACACGATCAGTAGAAAGAAACAGAGATACTTGAAGAATGTCGCCCTGATGCAGCCAACCATCAGTACTTAAATCTGTTTCCAGCAGTATTTAAAATGTTTTGAAGATTTATATGGCAGTATTTTATTTTCTAAAGTTACCTAAGAGTTTTCATTTACAATGTTGTTTATTGCTGAAATTTATTTTATACACTTTGGGAACCTTTGTTTTTGCTGGGAAATAGTTCTCTAGATATCCCGGTTTGTTTTAGTTTGTGGAAATTGGCATTAAGAGGTTGAAGATAAGTTAATAGCATTTGTGTTATACGCCATTAAAAGGTAATTACAGTTACTGGTATGTATTCTTGAAAATGGTAAATGGTAAAACAGGCGTAAACAGTATGAGTAGAATATACAATAATTTAATAACGACACTGCACATTGAATACCACCAAGAGCAACTAAATTAAATGTAACACTATGTAATGTCGATTATATCAGAATCTGAATATCATTAAAGAAGTCTTCATCGATATCATCACCATTGTTAATAGTTATCACTAGTGGTTCAATTTCATCTAATTTGAGATCGCGTAACCACCATTCGTTTATAGTTTTCTCCATGTGCTGAACGGTTTTTATTCCACGTTTCACTGGTACATTGTTCATGGGATTCATTTCACACTGCTAAAACACTGCTTTCACTGTATCCATCTCGTCCAATGTGTTTGTCATAATACGACTTGCATATACCCCATTTTCGATGGCGTTGAAGTGACAATGGTATGGTGGTAATCGTAGGACTGTGTGATTTTGATTTCTCTAAGTGTATAAAATAAATTACAGCAATAAACAACATTGTAAATAAAAACTCTTAGGTAACTTTAGAAAATAAAATATTGGCATATAAACCTCCAAAACATTTTAAATACTGCTGGAAACAGATTTAAGTAGTGGCGTTTGACTGCATCAGGGCGACATTCTCCAAGTATCTCTGTTTCTTTCTACTGAACTTGTCAGCCGACAGAGTATGTCACACGTACAGTATTGGTGTTGTTTCGTTCGCAGATGTCAGTACGATCTACATCTTTGTCGGAAATATGAATCTGCAAGCAACTAACAAAGACAGAAATGCGTTCAGTTTGTGCTGTGCAAATAAAGCGCTAATCCGAAACTGAAAGATGCTCATCGTAAGAACTATATTAATAAGAAATGACAAAAATATACTGGTGCAATGTTTGTTAATAAATTTTTTAAATTTTGTGTCGTAAAATCGGAAAACTATTTTTCTCTTTAATTTTTGCCCTCTTTTACACACTTAGGGTTCTTCTCAATGTTGGGTAAACTACGTTTAACGCAGAGTTAATTCAAATTTAACCTTGTTTCTAAAATAACTTATAAATAACCTCATTTCTTAATTGTCACTAAATAATTCCAACAGTAACAACAAACAAGAACTTTACCGATATTTACAATTAAAGTTTAATTTGCTCTTGCAGCGAGGTGGACCCCATTTGCAATAGACAAATTATTAAACATTTGAAGGTAACAATACACGATGTACATAGTTTAATTCTATTACTAGTGCCTGTTGGTGTCTATAATTGTAATTCTTCGCGTCTTTATTAAGGGTTTTAGTTAAAATTTTGATAACTATAATTTTGTATTTCAAAATATACAAACAAAAATTAATATATTAGAGAAATTTTTGTAGGGAAAAAGTAGCTTCTCCGATTTCTGCTGCAGCCATTTTTTGTAGCTCGTAACCACTCGATGCTAGTTCAATTTTCAAACTATTTATTGCGTCATAATAAGTACAAGTAAAGTTTAAATATACATACTACAAAACGGAGGCCGTTAGAGGAGTTGGCTCTTCTTCGGCCAAGCATGCTAGTAATGTAATACAAATGCGCAATGCTTTTTAACTCTGGATGTGTGGATAAATAATAATAGTACCAGATGAATAATAATTTTACTCAATAATTAAAATCTGCAATATTTATTTTTTACCCTGGCGCCGAAATGGCTGCGGCAAGTTGGTGGCGCCGAATTGGCCTAGGGCCGGAATGACTTGTGGCAAGATTTCCATTTTTACAAGTTGTTAATAACGAAAACCCGTTTGGGAATTTCTAGGCTACGTACCAACAGTATTTATTTTGGAATAATGGATGTCGGCGTAAATGAAAATCGATGTTATTGTCTCGGTAAACTTTATCAAGTTGAACTATCCTGTAAAGCTAAATGTGTAATCTCCTTACATTTATTTTCGGGACCTCGGTATTTAATTTACACTTTTCGTCTTTATGATGAACACATTTTCTTTTCTCATTCATTCGTACTACGTACTACCCCCCCCCCCGCGTCGGAACCGCTTTCGCATTACTTCAGGGGGGTGCGGGCGTGCGGACAACATGCACCCTAAACGTAACTAAGCGAAATGCAGTCGCCCCAGCCGATCGGCCACATTTCACTGTGACCTCGATGGCAGCGCGTTTCTGCACTACTCCACCGAGGCCCCTATGACGAACACATTGGTGAGCACAGGTTGCTCCACAAGTGCCTTTCTCGTTCTAAATTTGAAATAAAGCGTAGATAGGTAATGTGGTTCGTGTCGAAAACTCTAGAGTAAAGAATTATTTATTTCTAATTTTGTTATTACTTTATTGTTACCATAATAGGTTTCTTTAATAATTTACTACATCTGATATACAGGGTGATTCTAAACATGTGCGAAAAACTTTAACCACGTATAGCTGAGGATATTTAACATCTAAATTACATACTAATCATTTTTTAATTCGGCGACGTTGCGGAGGTATGGCGCTTCAAATTAGTTTTATATCACTTCACTAAAATATAAAACACTTTTTTATTTCTTATCCGATTTTGATAAACTTCGTTGTTTTGGAAAGCTAAGAGTATGGGCATGCATGTGTAAAGTGGATAAAATCTGATTCAGAATATTAAAATGTGTAAATTAGGTGTACGTATTTTCGAAAAAAAATTGTAGAGATCTTGTTTTTGGAAAACCGAATACTAGTTTAGAAGCTTCAAAAGAAAACTCAGGTTAACGATCGCGGTTTCAATATATACGCGAATTTACAAATTTTTAAACCAAATACATATTTCACTGCTGAGCCAAATGTCATCCACTTTTCGCAGTCAATTGTACAGTTTTCCAAACTGAAAATTAAGCGTGGGCAGTACGCTTTCTAAAACAACAAAAGTTTATCAAAATCGGACATGAAATAAAAAAGTTATTTACATTACATGTAAGTGAATTGATGTAAAAGAACTTTTTTAAGCCACATATATGCGTAACGGTGCCGAATTTGAAAAAAAAATAGGTAGGTAATTTAGGGGTTAAATAAGCCTAGTTGGTTAAAGTTTTCCAAACCATGTTTAGAATCTCCCTGTATAATTCAAAAATGTTCCAATGTTTGTGGCACATTAATTAATACGTGTTTAAAAAGTGTTATATTATAATGAAATCATTTTATGTTTATTTAAATAAATAATTCTTTTGTTTTGAATTTTTGATCCTAAGATGGAAGTATGTTTGTCTTGTAGTGTTAACTTAACGTATAAGTTAAGAGGGCAGTGCTCTTTGCAAGTCGAACCAGTAACTCTAATGAATGTTAAACAAAATTTTTTGGTTCATAGACTGAAACAATGCTATAGTAGCTAATAGCGGTAATACACTTACGGTATGTTTATTGCTATTATAGAGTTTCTACTTCCGTTTACATTTCATGTTGCGAAACGACTACAATAGTTCATTGGTTTATGTTTAAACAAGGTGTTTCTAATCGTTTTATAATGAATATGGTAATTACGGTGACTTGGTTCGATTAGATTAGCATGACAGCATTAACGTGTATTGATTTTATTATTTTCCTCCTACACGGATTAATAAACATGTCGTTCCACATGGTTAATTATTCATTTTGAGCCCCGTATGGCTGCTAATAATACATTTGCTGTCCAAATGAAGATTTTCAAATAAATATTATTAACGAATGAGCTTCTATTTCTATATATGCATAATATATAACACTAAATAAATAATTTCCATCACCATAACCAAAACCAAAATTAAACCTCAAATTAATACAAGGAAAGGAAGCAAGTAGTACAAATTAATAATACAAAACGTAAGTGGTCGGCTAGATTTACGATATTTTTGGCTCGCGGGGGGCATAGAAAGGATCTTCCGGCAATGAAATTAAATCAAGGTAGGTGACCGTTAGTGAATCAAGGTCATTATGTCAAAGCACGTGTTTGATAGAACATCAAAGAAAATGGTCAATGGAAAAAGACTCGAAGCTGACACGATTTCCACGTGAAGCTTTCTAGAGTCCGCATTTGTTTTTTTTCCTTTTCTACAAAATAATTTTCATTTAATTTTAACATTGATGGAGTGTGCAAATTGAAGGGTCAATAAAATCGTTTTCCGTAAGAATTGACAGTTGATGAGGAAAAGTGAATTGCGTACAGCAAAGTTAATTTAGTGCAACCGTGCTGTGATTAAGATGTTTTCTTTTCCTCTGCGTTATAAGAGTGTAACATGTTCTTTATTTATTCACATTTAGCAGTAGTACGAGGGGGTATTGACAAGTACTGTAGTGCCCGTGCACTACATTTATCGGGTTGCCTTGTTTGGTTGGTATGTTTTTGTTATTTGTTTACTAAGTTACCATTTTACGATTCAATAAACAACACGAATTTCCAAAAGCTCGTTTCAATTCTAATATATAGTATCTGGTATCAAACCAGATCTCTATATTTGGTGACCCCGACGCGATAGATAGAGATCTGGTTTGATACCAGATACTATAGTACTTAGCCTACCATATAAAACGCGACAATATTTCAAAATAAAATTTTAGTTATTCAACATAATCTCCTTTAGGACTTATACATTTAGCAGAACGTTCATAAAGTAATTCTAAGCCATTAAAAAAATCTTTGTCTTGATCTGCAAACCACTCATCAACGACACATATTGCTTCGTCAATTGTCGAAAATTTTTTACCTTTCAAATATTTTTTGAGTTTTGGGAACAAATCATTGTCTGACGGCGCTAAATCCGGAGAATAGGGCGGGTGGTCAACCAATTTCATCAATTTTTTGCAGTGCAATCAACGACTTGTGAGCAGGAGCGTTGTTTTGCAAAAAGAGCACACCTCTGGCAAGATTTCCGCGGCGTTTTTCCACAGTTTTCGTACGTAATTTAGTTAGGAACTCAGTATAATATGCTCGCGTGATAGTTCTACCCCGTTCCAAATAATCTATTAGAATTATCCCATTTTTGTCCCAGAAAACTGAAGCAAGAATCTTGCCAGCCGATTTTTGAACACGGAATTTTTTGGGTCGTGGAGAACCAACATGCTTCCACTTTTGGATTGTTCTTTAGTCTCTGGGTCATAGGGATGGATCCACGTTTCGTCCATAGTAACAAGCCGATCCAAAATGTTTGAGGAACCTTCTGCAAAACGGCGGCAGATATCCTTTGACGTTGTCAATCGAACGCGCTTCTGATCAACGTTCAAGCATGTTGGCTGAAAGCTTTCTCATACCCAAACCCTGATGAATGATGTGACACACGCGTTCATAGGAAATGTGCAATGCTTCTGCAATATTCTTAATCCCAATACATCGATTTTCTAAAATTATATCATGGACGGAATCAATGTTTTCCGGAGTGGTCACAGAAATTGGTCTTCCAAGGCGGTGCTCATCTTTCACATTTAATATTCCTCTTTTATATTCCGCAGCCCAGTTTTTAATAGTGGCGTATGAAGGACGCTGATCACCTAAGGTTTCTATCATATTAGTAAAAATTTCTTTGCCCGATAACCCTTTCAAAAATAAATACTTAATAACTGACCGAAACTCGATTTTTTCAAATTCTATCTTTTCCTCAGACATGCTGTTTTCGAAAATTCACAGTTTTATCACCATTCAACTTATGGATGTCAAACTTTGACAACGTATTTATAAAACATCATAGTTGTCACCATCGCAACCATATTCACTTTTCTTTACTAGAAACTTTCCAGGCTAACTAGATATCAATACTCCCTCGTATTATCTAATTTATTAAGTATAGTTGTTGTTAAGTGTTTTTAATTTGTTCTTAAAGTTTTTGTATATTAACATTTAGGATACGAAAAAAACAGCCAACGGCACCCTCTACAATATGCAGTAATGTTTATACGTTGCGAATGTTGGTCTTCCTCTGAAGTGGATGCATACCAATTTTCAACATAATCCGTCATTTTATTTCTGAAATATACCCAATGTTATCAATGTTTATCTCCTGTAGTTGTTTGGTAGCTAGTTCGCTTGTTTTTATTGCCGTCAAGAAGTCTTCAAACGCTTCTCTTTCTTTCTGAATGGTTTTGACAAATGTATACCTTCCAAATGGTACGTTCAGTTTTGGAGTGAAGTAAGTATATATATTTTTTCCATGCATGTACTTTAACATAATTATTTGTATGAAAACTGGAGTTGTAAAATTTGATTATACTGACACTATAAAATACCCAAGGAGATGCCCTGCTATTGAGTAAATGAAACAATTTTTTCCTTGTATTATGAGTTGTATAGTAATATATTTTGAACCCCTCGTAATGTGTCGTAGATATTCGTCTTAAATATCTACATTCGTTACTCTTTCCGTCCACGAAACTTACAACTATCTTCGATATGTCCACATCTCAAAAGCTTTCAATTTTTTCATGTCTTCTTTCTTCGCTGTACACGCCTCCATGCCATACATCAAAGTTCAGGAAACGTAGCACCTTACCTTTTCATTCTGTTTTTTTTTTTAGAATACATTTTCCGGATCAGCTATACGAGAGCTATACACAGAACTGTTCATTGTACATTTTCACTTGTCACTATAATCGCATTAGGAAGTTATTCACTGAATAACTTCAATCACTAATTTCTTCTTCAGATGTTGACAATACATCTTGCGGTAGTTTGCGTTTGAGTCGCTTGTGGATTGATTTCATTCTAAGTTATATACTAAGACCACTGTTGCACAAGAAATTTTTCATTTTTATAAATGTACCTCTCACTACTTCTATATTTCTTTCATTTGTTCTCCTGTATAGCCCTGCCAAGTTCCTAAATAATTGTGGACATACGTCCTATTGATTGTTTCATTATATATTATTAGATCGGCTTGTAGATTTCGATTCTTCGTAAGAATCATGGACTGCAACTCTTAAACCATATAGATTGCTAATATTGCACAGTCTTTCCCTTATTTCCTGCAGATCTTGAATGTTTGATGCTGACAAAAACATTTCCTGTCAGTGTTCATATACTTCGAAAAATTGCAATAAAAAGAAATTTGAGGACACAACAGAGCTTGTTATTGCATTCTCATCATTTCTACTTGCCATGCGTGCAACTTTAGAAACCGTGTTTATAAAATATTTGTAGTGAGATCAAATTCTGCATGTCATTGGAAAGCGTATCTTTAGAAATTATTAAAACATAGATTCCAAACAATAACTGTAAAATAATTACCCGCGTACCTATACATTGCAATTACTATTACTTCTGGTAGCTATCACTTTTTTGGTAATTGATTGTCCGTTAATGACTAATGTATGTGTTGAACTGTTTCATTGCTTCTTTATTACTCTTACTAGTCCATGGTCTTTTACAAGCTGGCGATTACGTTGGGGCATTCAAATAAAAACGCTGCTCTATTTACACAATGAGAAGTTATGTGGCGCTTTCGATAACAACACTTGAAGTAAATAGTTGATTGTACAATTTGCATCGTCCATCTTCTTTCTATTTCTTTGCTGCCGTATAAAGCAGTACGGAATATTATTAATAGACTTTTAAGAGACTATACAAACTACCGGACGAATTAAAATTCGTGTTATTTCCTTGATTGCATCAAGTACAGGGGCGTATCCTCCATGTGTTCTCCAATAGGTGCTGTTCCACCTAGTCAAATGTAAAACCAATCTCCAAGAAAATTTGGATATCTTATGGGAGTTTGAGTTGAATAGAACCAATGGTAGATCTACACTAGAATGTATTTCGTGGATTCTGTATAAACGCCACTGTTCATGTCGATACTTAAAATAGAAGCCGTTTCGCAGATGTTTATTTTGTAGACCCATTAAATATTTTGAAGTGCAAGGACGAGAGACGTAAACACAAATTCTTTAATTAGTTTCTATTTCTATGACATTGAATATTCGAAACTGTCGCTTTCTGCGCGCGGGAGAATTCGTACGAGGAAGAAACGGCGCAAGTACGGTCGGCAGAGCGTTCACCATTTTAGCTTCCAGAGCCCCGCGTATTTGCTTCGGTCCCTGTAGCTGCTAGCAGTCTCAGCTTGCATGCTGGTTGCCTCCTGTTACCTCCGTTCGTTCGTGGCGCGTTCGTTACTTCGTTGGTTCTATGTGCACACTGTGTATACATATGGACCGACTATAGTTGGTCGACCGTTCTTGGCTTGGATGGATTGGGGTTCGGGCGCGGATTCGGGTTCGACCGCTGGCTGCATACCTCGATATCTACGTGGAATCCAAGCCTTAACGTTTTGTACCATTATTAATAATAACTAGTTTATGTGCTAAACTTCAAGCATGGTGCTTTCGAACTTGGTGGACTTTCTACGTGTCAAATCGGACGTTTAGTGCAAAACGTTTTCCGTTACAAAAAGCGGCTGTGCATAACAACTAGTTAGTTCATTCGTTATATAATGTTATCGCGGTTAAACGTAAATATTACTGATGCAGTGTTCCTGTGACACCAATTCAATAATTTATACTTCCAAGGTATTAAATATCTTGCTGGAAATGAACTTGATTAACCGTGCTTTATTTACTATTTGATTGCGATAAACGTAGGTTAACGTGTCGTTATCAAGAAGAAAACACGTGGTCGTGGTTACAGTTCTAAATGCTAAGACGATGAAGTGTGCGAAAGCGACCCTGTGGTACCAGTTAGTCTATTAAACAATCACTGTGATATTCCCGCCAACGCCGTCCACTTGCCAACTCCGAGCTGATCCGTCACTTCTGAGGTAGTAAAAATATTTGCTTGGGAAAGCGTATTTCTACCTGCAACTGAAAATGTTAAGATAAAATTGTCGCCAGTTATTGAAAAACTGTTAATCTAGCCAAGTGTATGATCCGGCCTGATTGCGTTGTGTATCTGCGTCTCCCTCATTACAGAAATACAATAGGTATTGATATAGGCAGTGACACCCTGCTATCACCACACACCATAGCCCTACATTAATTAGTCAATAATTTTGTAGTTGTAATTCATATTTGTCATATTCATAATTCGTAGCCTTCATCGACATCATCGTTGAGAAAACAAATCCTGGGAAATGCCTAATTGGCTTCTCAGTTTTTAGAAGCTCTACAGGTTTGTTTTTATTTTCTTCACAAGCATGTTAGGATTTCCTGGACCGATAACTTATTTTCTCCTAGAACTTATTGGGCTTCTTAAAAAAACTACATAATCCTCAAATAACCAATCGTAGTGAATTGAGACTACTTCCAATGGAAATGGAAAATTTTCCAGGAACAGCTCTTTTCCAAAATTATGGATAAGCGAAACCAATAGAACACCGCTAGGAAGGAAGGCCCATAACTGTATATAGTTGATAACATAGTGGAGAGCGTATCTATTCAAATTTCTTAAATGTAGTAGACGTAGGAAATTCCTTTAAGCCACTAATCTTCACAGGAAAAGATAAGGAAATAACAGAAACATTGTGATAATTGTAGGACCTTGACATCTTGAATGTGCTTCATGGGCAAATTAATTGCATGTACATATTGTAATTTTAAAAGAACTTACTCCCAAAGCGATACGTTTTCACACCTTCGGCTTGAAACCTAATACGTGACACAGAAATTTGTCCGACATCCAATACATGATTTGTCGACAAGTACTTAGATCAAGAAGAACAAACGTACGTTGTTCCATCATCTGCTTGTTCGTGGATTTTCTTAGATTCTGTTACTATTTACCGGTTAAATACTTTCATTTTTTTAAGTGGCAACAACACACTATTTGGTTGGTTCTTTTGTTTTCCAATTTCTGTCTTCTTTTCTACGTGTTTTCTGGCATAGATTTTTTCGACGAAAATTGTATGTTGAATATTAAATATTCTATTCGTTCCGCGGATTTTAATATCCGAACCATTTTAATAGAAATTTTAAAACAAACTCTGTCTATAAATTAATAACGGAAATAGTCATTTGTGTCCATCTTCTATATCGTCTTGCACGGCTTGAGGAGCCTGGAGGTTTATTGTTGGTAGGAACACCGTTGATCAAAGTTCTGTGATATTGGTATTAATGTTGCTAAGATAATCGTGGTTAAGAGATGTCATTTTGTGGCAGGTAAACTTCGAACGATCTTAATCAAAAACATAGAAAAAATTTCCAGGGTATTCTAGCATTAAGTAAACAATGCTCAGATTCTCAATGGGGTTGTATTCCTGTTGTTGAAACGCACTTTCTCCTAAAGTTGTGTCAAAGAAGTTCACTAGATTGGTGCGCCTTTAAAGTGCAGCTTCCCTTTAAAGGCATCGATAATCCGTCTTCCTCGTGATTATGTATTTTGTAAGAGAAACATAAAATCCGTTTCATAGGAAAGCAGTTATAAGAATATTACCCCAAAACCCATAAGGAAAGATCGTTCCGATTTAAAATGCGGTTAGGTTATGAAAATACCTCATAAATTACAGTCGATTGTTTGCCAGGATGATGATGATTTATTTCGCACTAACAGGCAGAGGTACAATAAATGGTAGCACAAAGGCTAAAAACCTGTGGAAATGACGTAAAATAGTTCTGCCACGATTACTACTGTTGAAAGGCGAATAAAGTACAATAATTGGAACAAGCGCGACATTCATTTTTTTTTAAAGCAAACCGGAAACTCCGACAAATCCTCGCTGAGCGGCGTTTATTTACAACCGCGGAAGGTTGTACTCGCACAATGGTCACGATGTGAAACAAGTGCATTTGCAGTTCAATAAGACCCACATTTTACACACATGATTAACCTAACCTAAACTCCCCGCATTCGACACATTCCACGGCAGAAACAGGTTACCCATATTCTGAAATTTAAATGGGCATAAAAAGCTGACCTTAAAGGGGCAAGGTCGTTTAGTACGACGCGGGGGGTGTCCAAAAATATCGTCAGCTGTTTAAAGGGTACGAGGACGAGATGATGAACTACCATCTACCCTCTAATTTTTGTGCAACCAAGGACTATTCTGGCACGTGCAATATTTATATGCAAATAATTCAAAGCAACTGACCTGTACAATCTAATTAATGTTGGTAGCAAACCAATTAAGCTCATATAGATATATGTTGGATATCTTTATATCTGGAAAAACTAATCATTTCTTGGGGAGTTTGGTGAGTATATATTGTTATGGAATCGAATTTGGTTCTTCCAATGGCTAAAGACTTTGGAATAGATTAATTCACGGTCTGATAAGGTCTGCATATCATTAATTGATTACAAATTCAGATCGTTACCACCAAAAACATACAGTTCCGTTCCCAAATAAAAACTTCATGAGGTTTGCTGTAGCAGCAAAAGTTGCAACTTATATTCGAAAATTTTCTTTATATAACACTAGTTTAGGGGCGGCATGTGAAAACGCCTGTAGGTTACACCAACTTCTGCGATTTTCATTGGCCCATAAATGTCTTACTATGTCTACTTGTCTGTTGCAATTCCCTTATGCAAGTGCATATCCAAGAGCATCTCGGCTGAATGCGCTTACCTTTGCTATAAATTTGTTTAATTGCTTGACAAGGGTTTAATTATGAATGGAGTAAGATATTCTGCTACTTAAGGCCTTCGGTGCTGAATATCTTTGAATGTAAAGTGTATACCCTTTACGCAAGAGGTGCCGAAACCCCCGATCTGATGTTTTGAACACCGTTCAATGTTTGTTCTACTTTTTTCAATAGGGTGCAATTTACTAGGTATGAGGATGAAAGCTATATTTATGGCGCGTTGTGTATTTTCTTTAAGGATACAGCATTCACGTAGTCAGGTGTTTGTTTCGTCTCGAGGCGATTAAGCTCTAAGTCGACATCGTTTTCGTAATCAAAACCACATCAAGATACTGAATTCTCTTTCTTGAGGATACATTAGTAGTAGTTTCAGTTCTATTATATTTCCGGTGGCCGATCGGAGCTAAGCCTAAATACAAATTTGGTTTAAGTAAAATATAACAGTAGGAACATAAACACAAGAAAAATAAAACGTGCATTATTGTTGTTAGTGCATAGTATCTCCGAGAGGTTGTTGAACAGCTGCTGCGGTAATTATCACGCCTTCTTACGATATTGTAGTGCATAATTGTTTATTTAATTGGAATGAACAGCCTTGAGAAAAAGATACACAAATAGGAAAATAAACATAGCCCATAGCAAATAATTCGTTGCCGTTTAGCAGCTGACTAATAATTTACTCTACGCCAGCAAGGTTTTATATTGTATCAACATTTAAAATGTATGTTTATATTTTTCATATCTGTTTCGAATTAAAGTCAACTTTGCACAAGCGTATTGTACGGGAACTACTACTGCCATGGTTTTTGCTATCAGAAGCTTTTTGGGAAGGCAGTGTGTGAAATACGTTGTTTATTACGGCGGCTTGAAAATGATCCATAAATAGTGTGCATAAACCGTATTTTCTTTTAAATAACAACAATACGATTGTTTCCAGCAACATTTACCCACACTGAATTGTTTTACTAATCGATTCGTGTTGCCTGCTGCTTTATCTGCGAATTGATTTCCTTACCAAATCTTCATAAAAATGTGTTAATTGATTAGAATGCATTATTTACTAGCAACAATTTTAGTTAGACACAACATTGTCTGGCAGATTCATTTTTGCTACTTTTAATGCAGTTCAGAATGGCGGGGGAGGAGATTCGCGAATAGGTAGGAAATAATTACCTAATGCAGCTTTGACCGAATGACTACAACAACAGTGAATTTTGGTATAAAAACTACACCACGATGGAACTTGCCACTTGAAATTCCGGACTCTCGTACAATAGTACCGTATTTTATCCTCGGCAGACGAAAAAATGATAACAATAAACTGATACGACGATAACATCGGTAATTACAATGACCACGTCGTTACTCGTAATGTAAATTGCCCTTCTAGGAAATACTCGTGAATCAAACAAAAGACTGCCAACATCAGAGCCGCCATCCAACCGAATTGACGTTTGGAAATTCCTCAATGGCCTACCACTCGTGAGATGACATGTGAAGATCGAACTAACTGCAAACACGTGCGAAGGGAAATAAGCATAGAGAAATGCATAACAGTCCCGGCAACCGTAACGTACGAACCCAGGCGTACTCCCCTCAAAAGGGAGTCATAGTTCCGCCCGCTGTGCGAGTCTCCTCGTGTTCTCTTCTAACCTCGGTAGGCTGGGGTTCTGGAGTGAAGCGAACACACGGCCGGCCGACCACTGGGCTGCGAGCGAATTCGTACCTGTTCAGCGATACGGTGTCGGTCGGAAATGAAACTCCTTGCTCCTTGGGGAGGAAGATTTTAAAATCCACTGCAAGGACGGTTGAGTAGTTGCAAATAAATAATTTTGGCGGTGTTGTTTTGTATGCGCACTGTTATTCGATTTTTCCGCGAAAATTATTCATACTCCCAAACACGTCATAATTGGGGAGCACTTTCCTAAATTGAAATTAGGGAAATCAGAAAATCGGTTTTACCTTGCGTACAAAGAGTTCTGCTTAATATTATATGGTTATATTCTTGAAAGGGTTCAAAGCGGATCAGGATTCCATAAAGCTAATTGTAAGTTAATATCGCAGATTTTATCGAACTCCCAACAATTTCAAATTTGCTTTAAATGAATTATGTTTGTTTCAGTTAAGTATCAACTAATTGCGGGCCGCTTTTATTAATTTCACTTCTCAACGTGAAACAGACTAATTACCAGTAATTTCAACGATTTTCCGCCAAACTCGTCATTTCAAATCTGCTGTTCTAATTAACAATTTCAAAGTTTAGTTATACAGGGTGTTGATAAACATACGGCAAAAATTCAAGGGGTTATTCCCTGTACTATTCTAAGAATATTTTGCCCTTTGATGATTTTTGAAAAGCCGCTTTGTTTCGAAGATACAGGGCGAAAAAATTTTCGACAATAACAACATTTTATTACAAAAAATTACATGTAAAGTTTCTTACTCTACAAAAACTGTTGAAAATGACTACTTCCAGCTACGATGCAAGAATTCAATCTTCTCCTCATTGACTGCCGAACTCTTTCAAAAACACCAAGGTCGTTTCTTATTGAGTTAGGCCCAGTAATTATCCGATTTCTTAAATCTTCCACATTTTCCACTGGAGTAGAATAAACTCATGACTTTAGATGGCCCAATAGGAAATAATCCAGGGGGTTTAAGTCCGGGGATCGAGCAGGCCATAAGTGAGGTCCACCTCGACCAATCCAGCGATCTCCGTATGTTACTGTTAAAAACTCACGAGCAACCACACTAAAATGCGCTGGTGCACCATCGTGCATAAACCACATTGCATTTTTTGTTGCCAATGGTACATCCCCCAGAAACTCAGGTAGAGTCTGTTCCAAAAAGTTGCGATACACCTCGCCGGTAAGTCTTCCTGGTAGCAATCCCGGTCCAATTAGCCGGTCACCCACAATTCCAACCCAAACGTTCAACGAGAACTGATGTTGAAAACGATCTTCAAGTACCTCATATGGATTTTCTTGAGCCCACAGATGGTTATTGTGAAAATTCCTTATTGCATTTCTTGATAAATTCGCTTCATCTGTGAAAAGAATCAGCGTCAATAGTTGAGGAAATTGAACCAATGTGTGCAAAAGCCATTGACAGGATGCAACACGTGGAGGAAAATCAACAGGAAGAAGTGTCTGAACGCATTGTATGTGGTATGGGTACAACAAATAGTCCCTAAGAATTCTCCAAACAGTCCCATTACTTACATTCAAAGTATTTGCAATTTTTGGAGTAGAAGTACCTGGATCTTCCTCTATCATGTCCAGCACATTCTCTTCTACTTCTACCGTTCTTACTGTCATTGGCCTTCCTGGTCCTCCACTTCGTTTCAATGTGCCTGTTTCATGAAGACGTTGATGAATACTTTGGAAGATTTTTCTATCAGGAACATTACGGTCAGGAAATCGTTCAATATACAACCGCCTAGCTTGTAATGAATTGCCATCAGCAAGTCCATAAATGAAATGCATGTCAGTCATCTCGGCGTTCGTATAGCGATTCATGATGGAGGACTTCAGTAACAAAAGTTTAAGTATTAAAGACAGAAAATACACGTCAAACGGCCAAACGTCAATCAGTCTCAACAAATTCGAGACACATACAAAATAATCAATCACGAGACGTATGCAAATGTAATCCACGTTTAAACTGATTTTCTTTTCAATGTCTGCACTTGCCAGCTGTTAATGGATAAATAAAACAGCCGTTCTTAGTAATCGGAATGTAGTTAAAAGATAACAACGCATTTTTAAACAATTTTTATACTCGGTAAGCCCAGTGTAGTACGCCATACTTTAATTTCGGCTACATTAATAATTTGAAAAATATCAAAATTGGTTTTGTCGAAAATTTTTCTCGCCCTGTGTCTTCGAAACAAAGCGGCTTTTCAAAAATCATCAAAGGACAAAATATTCTTAGAATAGTCCAGGGAAGAACCCCTTGAATTTTTTCCGGATGTTTAATAAACACCCCGTATATTAATTCTATGTAGACAAATATAGTCATTTTAACGTTAGGATATTGTCGTCACAATGTAGTCCACAAAATTTAGAAGTTAACGAAAGGCACTCTAAAATTAGAAAGAATTACCTTGTAATTAGCACATTGATTTTGGCATTAGTTAAATTACATTGTAATGGGCGCAATAATTATTTTGAAATTGAAATTGTTGTTATACTAAGCAGTTATTGTTTGTCTGAAATTAAAATAGATTGTCAATTTGTACCCGGAATTTTAACTTTTGATGTTCAGGAACCCCTTCCGGGTTTTAGTTTATACAGGATAATCCTAAACATGTGCGAAGAAATCTAACCACTCATAGCTGAGGTTGTTTAATATCTAAATCACCTAGTATTTTTTTTTAATACGTGACCGTTATTTGATTATGTGGCTTCAATTTTGTTTACACCAGTTCTCTGAAATGTAAATAACTTGTGTGTTTCTTGTTCAATTTGGATAAACTTCGTTATTTTGGAAAGGTAACAGCCCAAGCTCTCTCTATCTCTGTTGGCTTATTCCCCTTTACAGGTTTGCCGTCCTCAACATCCAATAGTGTCTATCCTCCCAATCTTCTTCTCTTAATCCTTTCTCTGTCTGTTTTGAACCGATGTTTTCCACTTTGCCGCTGGTCGACCCCTTCTTCTTCTTCCTTTAGGTGACCAGTTCAAAATTGCTTTGGGCCATCTTTCTTCATCCATCCTCCGAACGCGGGCGTACCATCTTAGTGTTTTGTTTTCCAGTCTTCGTGTAATTGATGTCTCCACTTCCATCTCTCTCCAGATCTGTTCGGTTCTTATTCTATCCTGCGTGTATATTGCAAACTTCGTCTCATGAAATCTAATTCCACCGTTCTTATTTTGTTCGTCATATGCCATAGTTCTCCCCCGTAAGTTGTTATACTTTCTACAATTGTATTAAAAATTCTTTTCTTTGTCCGTTTAGTAAGATTTTGGTTCCAGATTGTTCTATAGAGTGCTTTGGTTGGTCTTTTTGCTTTCGTTATTTTATCTTCGACATCATATTCTATTTTTCCCGTACTTGCTATTATTGAGCCTAAATACTTATATT